>LFIW01001529.1:0-220870 GCA_001625285.1 Colletotrichum incanum
TAATTATTACGTAATAGCGCGAAGTTATTCCGGTAAAACTATAGAGAAATATCCCTAGCTAAGTGACCGGGAAATCTCTAGTAAATCCCGGGGAAATTCTAGCTAAGTGCTAGACAGGCTTTACTAGGAATCCGCCGGGAAATCACCAGGAGTTCCCCGTGATTTCCCTGCCGGTTAAGTCAGCAGTCTGTAGCTTATCCTTATAATTTCTTAGAGAATAGCCAGCTTTAAGAAATTACAGGATAATTAATATATTATCTATTTTACCCGCTCTATAGCGTAATAGTACGGCTATACTAAATGTTACTATTCTAACAATACTTATTAAATTCTGTTATATAATAGTAAGAGGTAAAGGGTATTTTATACCTAAAGATATAAAGTACCTTAGAAGTATCTCTAGAAGAGATAATACCTATTATAAGGTAAAAGAGAATAAAGACTTATAGAAGTAGTAATATAAGTCTAAGAGGAGTAGTCTTCTCTCTTTCTTAGTATTCTTATAAAGAGGAGTATATAGATAAAGGGACTATTATAGTAAAGAGAGTATAATAGTTAGATTATTATCTATCTACGTGCTTACTTAGAGAGCGTATCTAGATATAGAGATATCTAGTAGTATATATAGAATAAACCGGCTTAGTAGAATCTTTAGTCTACGTAAGTATAAACGTAATAGCTTAGGAATTAATACTAATTAATAAGCAGATAAACTCTAGCTATAAGGAATAACTTAATTCTATAACTCTAATAAGGCATACTTTTATTCTAGCCTTTAGAGTTATCTTCTTAATCCTTCTTATAGATTACATAATCACACTGCTTATGTAATTAATATATAACTTAATCTACTATTTTAGTAGATTATATATATATCTATATCTATAGGTTACTTATATAGTCTGCTATAATAGCGGAAATATAAAGCAATAAAGGTATAATAGGTAGTAAATACGTAGCTACACCTTTAACAGATTCTCACAGTATTTTAACTATTTACTATGTCCCGAGAAGTTTTACTAGAAAATAAGGGGTATATTGAACCGTTTAGGCTATAAGATGGTATCGATTTAAACAAAAACAGTAGAAAATAGGTCGGCTTTCATTATCGCTCCATTCGCTCATCGTGAATGAGAGACACATTGTAGCGCTCCTCCCCTTTCCACACCTTGCTCGCCGAGTTGCACTGCGCTACAGCAACGCGAATGTCTGACATCAAACCCCCAGGGCCACTGGCGAACACTGCTGTTCTTCCCGAGACGGCTGTATCCACAAATTGCCGCACAATCGTGGCCACATCGGGATGCCGAGGGGCATCACAGGAGGTCACCTCGCCCGTCGCTTTAGCCGACACCTGGACTTGCTTTTCTCCAGGGCCCTCGCCAGCATCGGATGTCGACCCGGACTCGGACAGCTTGTTAGAATGTCCAGACGGGGAAACACCACTGCTGGCATCGCGTGTTGCGAAGATGCGAACAACAACGTTGGGTCCTTCCTCGGCCTCCAAAGCGTCTAGCTCAGGCTTGATCCATTCGACATCCTTCATGTGACGCACGACCCAGACGAGCTCAAGCTGCCGCGATGCTTTGGAGTGCTTCTTCAAACTCATCAACGCGGGGAGAACATATGTGACGCCGGTTCCACCTGCAACACACAGGATGTTGACATCTGATGTGACATTGCGAAGAATTGGATCACCATAAGGCCCTGTCAAGATAACCGAGGTCGTGGGTACGGCCTCGCTTTTTTCTCCCGAGGCGGCCGCCAACTTGCGGGTAGCAATCTCAGCAACCTTCTTGGTCTCGCCACCCTTGGTGCGGAAGATGTAAGAGTGCTTCGTCCTGCCGTTCACCGTAACCGGAGCGTTCAGTGGAGTAAAGGGGTGTGACTGCCAGATGCTGCTCTCAGTGAAGCACAAGTAGAAGTGCTGGCCGATATTCCAGGCATCGTGGGGGTGAGAAAAGTCAAGACGAACGACGTCGCCATTTTCAGAATCCGGGAATATGGTCATGGCAGCTTGAGCGGCGGAGAAACCCATACCGTTGCCCTCGATGAAGTTGTGATGCATCAGGGCGGTCCTGACAGCGCGAGCTGCACGATCCAGGAACCAGATGACAAGAGCTGGGATCATGAAGCACTCCAGATTTTTCCAATGGCCAATGCAGGCGCCAACATACAACATGGCCAGGACGTAATGGGACTTGCGGAAGAACTCGTAGCCGGTCAGACGGATGACGGGGGGCAAGCTGAGAACGTAAAGCACCATGAGGAAGAACAAGGCGATGCAGCCCCAGATCATGTAGAGCTGAGATATCCACTCCTCCGCAACAGTGGGTTGAGGCTGATACAAGCGGACCTCGATTACCAGCCAACCGATGGTGTGCAGAACGGACTGGACGACAATGATGTATCCAACCCAACGGTGAAGGAAATTGAAGTTCTGGTAAGGGACGCCAGTGAGAAGTGACAGGACGGACTCCCGGGTGGCGAAAAGAACGGACAATGGCGTGAGGGCATAGGCGAGGACTCCGATCCGATCAGACCAAGGACCAAGACTGACTCTTGTATTGTAAACGCCGGGCATCTTCTTGACTGGGGTGATCCAGGTGTTATACACGATGCCAACGAACGAGAAGATGAGAAGATATCCCGCCAAGACTGCCAGAATCAAGACCTGAAGGCGTGTGGTTCGGCCGAAGACGGGACGAATGCAGTCGGGCAGCAGGTATCGGTTCATGGCCGATGAGATTGTTTGGCGCAGGCGGTTGAGGAAGCTCTGGCTTGCGCGAGTATCCTCGAGAAGAGCGGCGCGGAGTACGTCTTCCTCCGAGAGGGATGGTAGTGCCCGTCGACCAACGGCCCATACTAACAAGATACCACCAATGATGGCCCATAAAATGCCAACATACAACATGCCCAGATCATGGGAGCCATAGACGACGTCGAGGTAGGCGCAGGATCCTGCATCGTTTGTGCAGGGAATCGCTCGGTCAGCGTAGCCCCAGTGGGGTTCTAATGAGGTAGCCTCGCTCATGTTCTGAATATGGCGAGCCGCCAGCTGGCTTTTGAGATGAGAGTCCATGTTGCTGGATGACGGGGCTCTTTAGGATCACCAGGCTTTCTGGCAATCGCAACGAGAGGATGCGGTGAGTCGGGGCGGCGAGGAGAAAACGTGGATATAACAGCGCTCAGCGCCGCCTTCTTCCCTAAATTCGTCGTCAAGAGGGGATAGCAACAGACGGACCAGAGGTCGTATAAGTCGGTGCTTGTGGTCAAAGTGCCGTCCAAGTTTACTGCATCCCAGTTGATGTAAGATGGTGTTGGTAAGAAGCGGATGGATAATGCAGGAATATGGCTGACCGGCAATATTGATATGAGGATATTAGAAACCAGCGGGATGAGAGGAGATGAGAGGGGATGGACAGGAAGGGGTCAACAAGAGACGGTGGCTGGCGACGCGGAGACTCTTAAGGCTAGACGGACGGTGTGGCACCGATGAAGTGGTATCGTCGCATCCTTTTGCATGAGAAAAATGGGACGAGGATGAATTTGAGAAGGTTTCCAGGACGCAATGCAAGCTGTGGTCGTGTTTAGGAGTTTCTGATGGGTGGTTAGTTAATGTAGGGGTCTTGGTATGTTTCCGGTTTGGGGTGGCGGCTCCGCGATGTTTGGATCCGGTCGAGGAATGGGAGGGCCACGGTGGGCACGTTTACACGGATTCATCGGTAAGTTCACTCTTGACAGTGCGTGGTTGGGCATCTTGTCCGTGTTGGCTACCCGCTTATTGTGTTTCTTTTTGAGCAAGTTTGTGTGTCATCAGGAATGGCCGAGCCGTGATGAGCCAGACCAGACCCAGGCTCAGCGGGCTTGTCTAGAGCACACATCGAATTGGAATTGGGAGACGGGGTCTTGGGTCTGGGTCTGCAAGTCTGGAACAGATTAGTGGCGAGCGAGTAGAAATGGGCTAGTTTGATATCAAGAGTGATATGCAACGGGGAAAGTTGGTACAAACTAAGGTCTGCGATTGGGCAATGGGCTTTGAATCTTGGGCAGAGAGAAAACGAATGAGACTTTCCGAACAACTTAGTGAATGAGTGACATGAGTGAGAGGCACCCGAATGAGCAAGTTGAGCATCTTTGAGCAAGTTTCTGCCGGAAAGCGGGGATACACCGAGGTCACTTGTGGGAAACGGGGTCCACATGGCGCAGGGAACTAGGGTGGCACGAGCATTGAGGCTCTCGGGGCCGTCAAGGTCCTTCCCTTTTTTCCTTCCCTCTTCAAGTCGGGTGCTGACATAATTGTTCAGACAAGAATCGTATGCCTTGCTAAGCGTGCAAGTCTCCCAGGTGCTGAACGGCCGCTTCCACTAGCAGAGCCTGATAAGATGGGAGACCATCCCTACTATATATGAGCTCCAATATGGTACATATTTCGCTTTGGTTTCAGCGGTGGCCGGTGGCCTGGGCGCCAGTGTTCTGCTCTAATGTAAGACACATATCAAGCTCCAGTCCCACCGTACTAGTAGGAACCCCAAATGGAATGTGTTTCTTAGCAAATAGCAGCATTCTGAGTATTCGAGTCACTTGGAATATGCGCAAGTTATTACATGCGCTAAGACAGCCGAGATATCGGCAAAGCAGTGCAAGGTATCGTGAGTCGTGAAATGAAGTGGAGAATACAACCTCGCCAACCGTCTTGGCTTTTTATCTCTTTCTCTCTCTCTCTCTTATCCTCTTTCACTCATTCATATGATACGTAGCCCTCGTATCTCTCTTAGGAAACCCCATCAACGCTGACGGCGAATCAACTCAATTCAGCATCTTCAGTAATCCTTCGTCCAACTCGAATCTGAACCCAGGTTAGCGTGAGCAAGATAGAGGGGCCCCTTGCGCAATACGTGCTCACGACACCAGCCATAGTGGCAACTTCTGGCACTTGGCGTCCCCGTCGTCCAATGCCCAGTTATCCGATGTCAATGTCAATGCCACCCTATCCTCTTCCCTCTCCATCATCATTCCCTTAGTGATATTGGTAGACTCCCCACCCTCGCAACTCTCTTCTCCGCCCCTCTTAGAAGCCTCACCCAACTTACCATCCCGTGCCCATGCACATGCCCTCCATCTTGCCCCTCTTGAAACTTGCGCAGCACCACCTTTCAACCGACCAGGATCTGCCAACCGCTTCCTTGGCCCTTGCGCTGAACTAGATCTAAACTCTCTCACCACCACCACTACCACCACACAATCCCGACTGTCTCCCTCTCTGTCGTTGCCAGAACAGTGTAACTGCTTCCGATACCGTCCGTGCTGATATTGCGGGGCTCCTGATTCTCTCTCCTCTCCTGCACTTGCTGACCCCAACACCGAGACCAGGGTTCGGCCATTCCCGTATAGATATCAAGCAAATCAGGCCCCGGCGACCCTTACACCGCACGTCACGTCTCTCTTCAACTACTAATTACTTGGTCTTCCTCGTCGGCAGATACCAACTCGATCTAACCTCACTTAAACCGCGGCACTCCATAACCACCATAATTGCACTCAATCACCGGTCTCGTGGCTCACGCAACTCTCTTGAATTCTGGCCACTCTGCGGCGCTTCAAGACATTCGCTTTGGAACAACTCGTGCCTACTCCAATACCTCCTCGAACTGCTACCCCTCGTTCGATTATATTCATCCTTCCGAATAGCTTCTTTCGACGACATCGTCTACCTTACGGATCGACGTAACACTTTACCTTGCACTCGAGCATCTTCAATTCCGGATACGCCCATCATGGACCATGGCTCGATGAGCAGTTCCACGGCCGACTGCAAGATGTCGGTATGTCGCGCTCCCTCATTCGTACCTGTACATCATACTAGAACAAGCTACTAATATGCCGTTAGATGTTATGGAACTGGTACACCATTGATGCTTGTACGTACAAAGAATAACAGCATCGCCGATAGTTGCACAGTCTCGGGGTATACATCATTCCTAAGCGAATCTGTGCTAATTGGCCGCTTTCAGGTTTCCTATCCGAATCATGGCAAATCAAAAATGCCGGCATGTTCGCCGCCAGCTGCATCGGCGTCAGCCTGCTGACCGTCTTCCTCGAGGTCTTCCGCCGCCTCGGCAAAGAGTATGATGCTCTGATCCAGCGTCAGTTCCAGGCTCGCGCCGCCGAACTTCAGGCTCGCATCCCCAAGGAAACCAACTGCTGCGAGCCCCCGGCCGTTGTGGCGCCGCAAACGCTCGTCTTCCGCGCATCACCCTTGCAACAGCTCATCCGATCCATAATCCACGCCGCCACTTTTGGTCTTGCCTACATTGTCATGCTGTTGGCCATGTACTACAATGGATACCTCATCATCTCTATCATTATTGGTGCTGGTCTAGGCAAGTTCCTGTGCGACTGGCTCGTGGTCCGCATCGTCTTGGAAACCCCTACGACATCAAACTCCAATGTTTCCGGCATTGAGGAGCCGAGTGTCTGCTGCGGTTGAGAATCTGCAGATACTGAATGAAAGTACATGAAATGTTATCGCTTGGGCGTTTTGGTTTGCATTATGACCTGGCGTTGGTGAGTTGGGACGGTTCGTTGCCGTTGCATTGTGTGACCTCACTCGCTCCAATCGAGTGGAGAGCAAACACGAAACCATCAAAATGAGTTGCCTGACGGCTCTTCATATAATGAATATATACCCTTCATCTTGTGCATCTCAATATTTCGAGCCACATCGCAAATGTGGGGACGTTTAGCACGGGGACTGGGCCTCCTGCTGACCTTCTTTGCTCACACTGAAGGCTCTTCGAATGCATCAGTCATGGCCGTTGAGAATTAGGCCGTCGCTATTCGCCATAAATCTCATCATCTCGTTGAACATCGATGCGGCGGCGGTTGGGCTGTACCGGATTCTTGAGCGAACCTTGTTTCACACACCTGTCTTCTCAGATGGTCAGAAAACCAACTATCCACCAAAGAGTCTTTGCGAGATCCACGCATGATACTGCGCTGCATCCGCTGCGTGCAACATTGCACAGCTGTTGTTCGATCCCCAGAACAGACAGAACAACAAAGCCCTGGACGAGCCATGATTTGGCTATTTCGTACACACCTGGTGGGGAGGCTAGCCACTGACGACAGGATACAACTGTGTCATCAAACTCAATACAAAACTGGGCCTGAAAAGTCCTCCCTTTTATTTGTTTTTTCCAAAGCTGCCGTGACGTCCCATTCCATTTTTGGTTTGTTTAAAAATAAATAAAAACAAAACCCCCCATTCGGATCCATCCTTGTTTGACCAGCGCTCTGTCGTTCATATCTGCTCGATGCGAAGTCCGTCATGATCATACAAAGCAAACGCCAAAAGAGTGCCCCGGTGACATAAGCAGTCCCCGATAGAAGGGCATCGGGCGGAACAGAAAAGATATTGAGACATTACTCGGTTCATGCATAACATGTCAAAACAACCTCAGAAAGTTGCACGTCTGCCAACACCATTCGTCGTTACCGCTGGAATACACGTAATCGTCCTCGCCATGAGTCGTCGCTTATGAGAGGAACTTAGCACCCTCCTGCTTAAACAACCAGTCGCTATTAGCATCGACCATGAAGTTTGTAATATTGAACTCGTTGCCCTGCGGAGCTGGGGCATTCGAGCTGTCGTTTTCACTGCTGCCATCCATCCCTGACGGAGCTCCGTTCTGCCCGTTGGCATTGCTCATGGCGTGCTGGATGCCGACAATGTTCTCATTGCCGACCGGCAATCGTGGCACGTTGAAGAAATCAAACACGTCCAAATATTCAAGCTCATTTGGCGCCGGCGTCCTCGCCGGCGTAACGCTTGGTAGGCGACTATGGTTGGGCATGCCGTTCGCACGTGGTTGTCGAGAAATCAGAAAATCGAGGTCAAACGCCGTGCGCCGCATGTCGGCCAGTATCTTGACCGAACTGGGCGTGACACCATCGCCTTGCCGCTCACTATCGCGGTGTTCATCGAGGACGCGTTGCAAAAGAATGCAGTAGCGCGCTGCCACCGGCCAATAGCGTCCCATCTCTCGCAATGTCTCCACGAAGAACTGGATCTGGGGGGATAGCTTGTGCTCTACGGTAGAGCCGTGGACGAGCAGTAAACGCGAGGCTACCCAGAGAGTGAAGGCGAAAGGGGGCCCCAGCTTTGCCAAAAGCCCGTTGTTAACAACAAACTCGCCCAGCGCTGCAATGTTCTCGACTGCGCCGTGGCAGCGCTGTGAAGCACTGTATGAGGGTGTGAAAATCGGTGACCGAGTGGTGGGATACGCCGCTGAGGAGTGCAGCCGTATGACGGCTGTGTGGTAGGTGGCATGTAGCATCACCCATCCGCAGTTGAGGGTCTTGTTTCCGGGCTGAAACAACTTGGCCATGTTGCCGTATTCGCCGGGAAGACCGAACTTCCATGAAGTGAGCATGTTGTCAAGCTCCTTGTACCGCATCTGCCATTGCTCCACATCGCTCAAAGCGCTGATATCAACTGGCTGCTTCAAGAACTTGTGGATCTTGGACAGTATCGCTAGAATCTCTATGTAGTACGAGAAGGCTCCTAGATTTTCTGGCTTGTTAATGTCGTACTCCGGATTCGCGTCCTCAGGGTGGTCGTGTGTCCGGAACCACCGTGTCTCGACCTTTTGGTTTTTTATCCAGAGATCATCTCGACATGGCAGAGTCCTGTCAATTTCCTTATCGTCCAGCGCGAATTCAAAGGCAGTGGCCAGCGTGGCGTACCGGTCTAAGAGATAGATCATCCAGAAAAGCCGCCGTCTGGATTCCTCCTCGATAAAGTCTTTAGGCTCTGGCAGAATCATGGCCCTGAGTGTATAAATGGAGGTGAAGTTGGGCGAGACCGAGAAAGACGTGCTCTCGACGGCCAACCCGAGTTGCACAACCGATCTCGTGATCAAGGCCATGATGTTCCATCCAGGAGGGCCGTTACTGTTGCCAACCAGATCCAGAGCGAGAATTACTAAAGCTTGCAAGGCTTTGACTGAAGAGTTTTCCATGCCGTAGAGCAGGACTCTTTGCTTGGAGATGGAGTGGTAATGCTGCCTGCTCTCCTCGGTAAGTCTCGAATCCGTCGAATACCTCAGCGTCGTAGCCACGATGGCGTGGAGGAGAATGCGATCGCTCTCCTCCAAGGTCGAAGGCCCGAATAAAGAGTCCAGTGTTGTCTTCCTGTGAAGGATAGGACACCAAGTGTTGATGTGTTTGAAGTACAGGTCGACCAGGGCATAGAGCAGATCGTAGGGTGGCAGCTCTTGGTCGGGTGTTGTCGAGGCCTGGCTCTGCGCCATAGCGACATCCGGAGAATGAAGTTGGGTTTGGTTCGTCCCATAGTATTCCTGAGCCGCGCTGCTAGGGTGCGACATGGCAGAGACATGGCTAGTTGGCGCGGGCATGCTGGTCATGGGCATCTGCCCTTGGAACTCGTGCATAGATGGGGTTGGAGGCGGCATTCCAAACTCCATGGACTGGGTGGTTGAAGGATAGGAGGATGGTTTTTGGAGGAACAGAGCCGTCTCAGCCTGCGGGGTCCGAATCGATTCGGACGGCCGGAACAAGGCATTGGTTTCCCGCGGTGTGCCGTGGTCACTCGGCAAACTTGGGTTGCTATTCCGTATGCTTGATGCTGTGCCGTGATGTTGGTTGGAGGCCAAAGTGGCCTGGAGGATCTCGGCGTGGGCTCTGAGGATCTCCTCAAGCTTGTCTAAACGCTGCTCCAGCTCGCGTCCGTAGCCGGCGCGGAGAC
Source organism: Colletotrichum incanum (assembly GCA_001625285.1). Lineage (NCBI taxonomy): Eukaryota > Fungi > Ascomycota > Sordariomycetes > Glomerellales > Glomerellaceae > Colletotrichum > Colletotrichum incanum. Next base: position 9,770 of record LFIW01001529.1, read on the forward strand.
CGGGCTTCTTGCGTTCCTTGTATTCACACAGTGCACCGTTGCGACTACACCAGCCGCAAGAGGGTTGACCTCGGTCACATTTTACCTGAGAATTTTAGCGAGTCAGCCACAGTTCTTGCGCATGCAACTCAGAGACAAGGGAAGCTTTGAGGACAAGGCTAGTTGTAGAGAGAAAGCGGGGAGCTCAAAGATGAGCGCCAGAGATGGCCATGTGTAATAGCTGATGAAGATCGAAAGGGTAAAGAAAGAGATGCATTATTAGTTGGGCAAAGATGAACCTCCCAACAAAGAGAGGAAGAGAGAGGGAGAGAGAATGGAGGGGAGGGGGCGGGGACGGGGACGGAAACAAAAAGTGAGGGCAACAAATACCTTTCTCTGCTTGCACAACTCGCATCTTGGAATTGGATTATTAGTTTCAGGATTCTGCTCGGAAGGCACAGGCTCGGGAGATGGTGACATGGGGAAGAAAGCAGCGAAGCACCAGGGGCATATCAGAAACAAGAAAGCAGATAGGAAAGAAGCAGCGAGGTGTGGGGGGGTGATTGATGCTGAGGTATCCAAACAATCGGTGTTGAGTTGAGTGAGACGCGAAGGAGTTGTAGGGTTGAGTGAAGTGGACTGTACTGTACTGGACTAGGGAACCGAACGACGTACGAAACAGATATGGGTCTCTTGCGCTTCCCAAGACGGGTGACATCCTGATCGTCCTGGTCAAGGTCGTTTTCGTCGGCGCTATGTAGCTGGTTACCGTCGTCAGAGTCCTGGTCATTCTGGCTATGAGTCTGGTCCCGGTCATGGTTCTGATTTTGGATCTGCTGCTGGATAGACTTGGTATTAGGTGCAGGCGGTGACCGGCTGCTGAGGGAATGGCCGTTGTGCTGCATCCTCGGTATGGCAGTCTCCGGGCGATGGCGGGCAAAGGGTAAATCAGTCCCGAGAAGAATGGTCCAGGGAGCGAGTGTGACGCAGAGGGGCGCAAGGTAAGAGGGATGGGCAGAGCGCGCGCGCGCGCAAGGAGAGCGATTGCGCTGGAGTCGCAGGCGTTTGTGCGAGATGCCAACGCGCGGATTCGGGAGAAGCGTGGGAGCCTCGGGGTAATGTTGAGCAGAGGGGGGAAAAGGGCAGAGGAGGCTGGGGGCGAGTGAGAAGAGGCTCGGGGTATTTTTGTTTTTCTGTCCCACACGTGCCACGGACGGGGACAAGACAAGAAGAAAGGCGACAAGGTAGAGAGCGGGGGGATTCGGGGGAAGGGGGAGGAGGAAAAAGAGGAGGAAGCGGAGGTGGAGAGAGAACAAGCGAGCCTGGGATTGGATGAGACGATGAGATGCCGGGGTCGAGAGGAGGGCGAGGCGGGCGGGATCGAGTTCGAGTCGCGTCGAGCCGAGCTGCAATTGGCGGTGCCCAATGATGCCTGTCCAACGCGTGCCTGGATGTGGTCGGTTCTGGGTATTGGTTCGTATAAAGATGTGAGAAAGCTCGCACCTTAGTCGCCAATTTTGAGAGAAGATGGTGTTCAGGCAGAACGGATAGCACAACTATGCTCTCCTCTCGTTGCTGGGTTCGCGCGCGTGTCACCAGGCCTCGGTAACTTGTAAAGACCCTGAATACCAATCGGGTTGGTTTGCTTGAGAAGCTCGCCCTGCCGGAGTGGTCAATAGAAGCAATCCCGACCACCTGGACAGGGTCGAGTAAGAAGAGGCGGCGGGTGCGCGTACCGAGCGAACCAGATATGTTGGGGTCCTTGGCCGCACTTTGATGTGTCCAATTCCGTGGGAAATCAGCGTGTAGCCTGAGGTCTCGTGACAATGACAACAACCTCGGGATCGTCGGCGAGATCAAGACTGCGTACGTCCAAGGCGATGAAGATGGATGCACAGCGATGGGAAGTAACTCAAGCGAGCAAGTCTTTTCGGATCGCCTGGTCTCGGTTGGGGAGTGGCCGGATCGAAATGGATTGTGTGGGGAAGAACAAAGGAAGCACAAGCCCGCCTTGGCCGCTGCCCGCACGAGGAGAATAGAGGAGGGGAGAGAATGGAGAATGGAGAATGGAGAATGCGGAGAAGCCGCTGGGAGAGAATCGTCCGAGGTACTTACGTACCTCGGACGGACGCAACGGAACCAATCACACGGCCAGTTTTCAGGGTTATGGGGCTGTGCCGACAGAGCAGCACGCGACAGCCACTCAGCACGTCAAGAACGCAAGTGTGGAGGTGGCTGCCAGCTCGGGGACAATGGCCAATGAGGAGCCACCTCCGACCCTGCTCTAGGCCAAGCGTGGCCAGCCGCCCGGTGTTGCTTGCTTAGACGCTTCAGAGGAAATTGCCGACCTGTCAGGTGCCCAGAAGAGAGTCAGGTCGACAGTATGGAATCCAGGACTCGGCTAGCTGTGGGTGCGCACGGATCTGAATGTTCTAAAGCTGCGAGGCATTAAACTGCTTTTGACGTGTGAAATGAGCGAGCTGGATACTCGTTCTCTCTCCACAGGGCATGGCGATGAGAGCACATGCAGTACCTTGTGAGAGAGGCCGGGCAGAGGAATTCCGTTGAAGTAGGTTGTGGCCATCGACTCCGCTAGGCATGACAGACAGATTGCGTACCAGGAAGCGCCCCAAAAGACATGGCATGGTGGCTTGCGGGGCATGGAAGTAGTCACGTGGGTCAGTCAATCCACCCTCATGACGGTGAGAAAGTCGTGCGCTTCCTGTGTCGCCTCTTGCGCCCTGGGCTTCAGGCTTCTGCACGAGCTGTAGCAGCAGTTCAGGCCTGCGAGGACGCCGATACTCATATCAATGTGCCCCCAGTTCCTATCGGGACGGGCTGGCCAATCCACGATCCACGACAGCGCCAAGATTACTTCAACATTTGCTTTTCATCATGACATAGAGTTGTCGCCGCGACTGCGGACGAGTTCCGAGCCCATGGCCAAGAAAACCGGAAACACTTGTAGGGATAAGATGGCGTCTGGCCTGCTGTCAAGAGCGGTCCACACCACACCACCACCCCATGACGCAGGGCTTTTTTCAGAAATCCGGGGAAGCTGGAGTTCTTACGGGCCGTAATGGGCCACATGAACCGTGGCCGTGCCCGGTCACCGGGTCCGATAAGACGACTCCCGATCAGCATCGTAACAGCAACGCCCGGGTGATTGCAGTGCTTTCGTCGCCCCACTTCTCCGTGCCTCGCCATGAGGTGCGTGTAGTGCTGAGCCCTCCCGTATCGTTTTTGGTTGGACCCACCAGGAAAGCGGAGTACCGGGTGTGGAGTCGGTCATGGATGGCCCGGAGGTGGGGTTGTGGTGCCTAGAAAAAGCGGCAGGAGTGAATGCCTCGATTGCACTAGAAGCACTTGCCTGAGAACCGTACTGGAGTAGCCAGGATTGCCAGGCATCAAGCCACTTCCCAGACTCACTAAACAGAAAACTACGGGGCAAGTCTCGGGCGCAATTGTCCCTTTGCTCCGAATTCTCCTCTTCTCCCGTGATCAGACGGGCCTGGACTGTGACACTGCTGGGACAAAACTGGCCCGAATTCATACCACTGCATCCGTTGCCATGCAGCAAAACCCAGGACGCACTGCTGCCGACGTACGCACCGGCTGCCACCTCCACGTGTAAGCTACCATCGACTAAAACGACACAAGGGAGCCGCCATCGCGATGCCGCCTGTGCTCCCGCATCCACGTCGATTGCCTTCTGGTGTTCTTATGCTCGTGTACAGATATCGAGTCAGCCGTGGTTGGCCAATTAGCTCCATACATACCTCATTCCGCGGCCTTTCCCGTCCCGAGCAGCTAGGATCGTCCTCCAGCGTGCAATTGCGCGCCCCGACAGCGATGAGGTGGGTGGGACTCTGCTCGGTGAACGGGCGAGGCTCACCCGTCGCCAGCGCCAATCGTCCCCTTACACACTAATTGACACGTACTCACCATCAAGCGCCATCTCGTACACTCGTACACCCTCCGCCCGCTTCGACGCCTGCAGTATACCTCACTTGAAATCCAATACATGGCAAGGCTCATCCGCGCGCACATCCCGCTACACTAACCCATCCGCGGCTGGTCTTTGGGAGGAAATGTCCGATTGGCAAGCACTTATCTGCATCTGAGCCCCGAGTGATCGCGATATGGCCTGGCCCTCTGACCCTTTACTACCATATCCTGCCCCTCATACCACCTTCCCGCCGCATTAGCGTCTCAACTGTCAATTCCGTCTTTTTTTGTTGCTGCTGCACAGGGATTGCATCTAAAGACGTGTGCCTTTTTCGGCTATGACTATGCGTTGAACTTGTATGGACGACACGCTAGAAGCTTCTCGCAGGTTACTGTACTCGTTTGGTTCGAGGCGATGATGGTTGTCGCGTCACATTATCTACGTGCAGCACTACACTTGGGAGGGTCAAGTCTCAATTGCAGTCCATCTCCGAAGCCCGGCAGATGGGGTAGTGGGTGAGGAGGGGTCCTGTTCCATCTGCCCTGGGGCTCGCTGGGCTTCCGAGGCCCCATGCTGGTATCGACAGTTTCCGCCCGTCGGGACATCTGACACCGACCTCTAAAACCTTCCCGTCCGCCGCAAATCACTCGAGTTGAGTCGATTCGCCGCGAATCTGTCTCGTTAACCCCCCACTGACCCGAGAAGCTCGTTCTGTCTAAGCGGTCGGCTTGCCAGCTGCATTGCTCCTCGTCACAAGTTGTCGTCTGATTCGGTGTTTTTTGCTCCTGTTGACTAGCCTCGTGTGTCTTGGAAATCCCGGCCACAGCGAGTCCCTCCGCTTCTCTTAAAAGACTCTTACCTATCCCATTCCCCCTCCATCTCTCCCCCTCACTTGCTCTCCATTGTTGTCCAGTGTCTCCCATCCCTTCATCCTTCCCCGTGATTCTTTCTCTGCTACACACGCACACCCGCACACAGAGAGAGAAAGAGAGAAACTCACACCGGCACAATGGCGTCCGTGAGATCTTTCCCCTCCATCAAGGAGATCCGAACGTTCGTCATCGGCGGCGTCGGCTCAGGTGGCGATTACCACAATGTCAAGGGCGGTCACTGGTATGTGTTCTGCTGCGCCTCTGCAGCCAGCCCGTCCCAGCCACAAGGGAAACATGAACTGACAAATGCGATGAACAGGCTTATTGACAGCCCCATTTCCACTCCTTGTTCGCGATGGGAGCAGTACCGCAACTCAAGAACGAGCTGGGGTATCAACGTTCTCGGCTCGTTCCTCGTTGAGATTGAGGCTACCGACGGCACTGTCGGCCTTGCCACTGGTTTTGGAGGTACGCAGCTCCCGGTCACCTCATAAACGATGATGCCAAAGGACGACGTGGCTGATTGCATTTCATACAGGGCCTCCAGCTTGCTGGCTCGTCCACCAACACTTCGAGCGTTTTCTCCTCGGCGCTGACCCCCGAAACACCAACTTGTTGTTCGAGCAGATGTACAGGGGCTCTATGTTCTATGGCCGGAAGGGTCTCCCTCTCGCCGTCATCTCCGTCATCGACCTGGCCATCTGGGACTTGCTCGGCAAGCTAAGGAACGAGCCCGTATACAGGCTGATTGGTGGTGCCACCAAGGAGCGCCTGAACTTCTACTGCACCGGTCCCGAGCCTACGGCGGCCAAGGAAATGGGCTTCTGGGGGGGCAAGGTCCCTCTTCCGTACTGCCCTGAGGACGGCCATGTTGGTCTCAAAAAGAACGTTGAGTTTTTGCGCAAGCACCGTGAGAGCGTCGGTCCCGACTTCCCCATCATGGTCGACTGCTATATGAGTCTCAACGTGCCGTACACTATTGAGATTGTCAAGGCCTGCGAAGACCTCAACATCAACTGGTGGGAGGAGTGCCTGTCGCCCGACGACACGGACGGTTTTGAGCAGATTAAACGTGCACACCCGACGATCAAGTTCACGACAGGCGAGCATGAGTACTCCCGGTTCGGTTTCCGCAAGCTCATCGAGGGCCGCAATCTGGACATCATCCAGCCGGACGTCATGTGGCTCGGTGGTCTCACGGAGCTGCTCAGGGTGTCGGCGATGGCTTCTGCGTACGACATCCCCGTCGTGCCGCACGCCAGTGGCCCGTACAGTTACCACTTTGTCATTTCCCAGCCCAACACGCCGTTCCAGGAGTACCTCGCCAACTCGCCCGACGGCAAGAGCGTGCTTCCCGTCTTTGGCGACCTCTTCCTTGACGAGCCCATACCCACCAAGGGCTTCCTGACGACGGCGGACCTCGACAAGCCCGGCTTCGGACTTACGCTCAACCCGGCGGTGAGATCGAAGCTCATCTCGGGCAAGTCGCTGCTCAACGCCAGCCCCGTAAGTAGCCTTGCCGAATTCAAACAATGTATCAAGCACAGCACTGACAAGAAGTACAGGAGAGACCACTCAAGTCGGCAGAGGAGACGGAGACGAACGGGACAAACGGCATTGTGCATGATGTGACGGCCAAGGTGCAAGAGCTCACGACTTCTTCGAAATAGAAAAGGCATAATAGTCCCACAGCGACGACGATAGACCAGGGAAACGGATAGCGGCAGGCGGCTGGATAAGCATCATTTATAGGCGCGACTCACCAGGCGGACGTGGCCCGGTGCGGCCACGTACTGTGTAGCCCGGATTTCTCGTATTGTTCTAGGCAAATGACTGGATATCATGAACATACCTGGATGTTTGCAATGATGAACCAACTGAAGCGAATTTGGCCATAACGAGTATTTTCATTCATGGTTTCGTAGAACATGAAAAAAGGTTGCTCTTGATAGTCATTTTTTGATTTCGGTAACAACACGAAAGTATGTACACCCTAACAATAAAGTCTCTAAAAGCCGTTGCTCGGATAACGATACCTCAACGGGCGCAGAAAAGTGCAGGCAAGTAACTTGTTGTGGACAAGAGTATGTGATATGCAAGTCGTGTTGACGTTCGAAAACTGGCACGGTAGAAGTTCTCGAAGTGTTGCCATGGTGTCTGGCTTGTGACAATGGGTATTTTGACGGCCATCAGGTCTACAGTCTGGTCAATTGCGCATGATACACCGGGATACCCGGATAGAACTGCGCTGTGGCACACCAGCCTGCATCGCAGAGACAGCAGGGGAGAAGGAAAAGAAGGGAGGAAGAATCACTCACTACGGCAGACGGAGTGAGGTGCTTGGTGGGGGGAGGCTCGCTGTAATTGACACCGAGGACGTGGGGTGCAAAGTGGGATGGCGCCGGTGGGAATACACGGGTCCAAGTTCGGCACCTTTGGGTCTGGAAAACCCGAACTCGGACAACAAAAAACATTGCATTGTCGGCGCACTTCTCGACCGCGTCCCCAGTAGCGCGCATAGGCATGTGTTTTGAGATTTGAGGCTTCGAGGCTGGCATGACATGTTCGTCGAGGAAGAAAGAACATGTGGAGCGCAAGGAGTAGAATAAAAGACTGGGAATCGGAAAAGGATCTCCGTTCCTCGCTCTGAGCAGGAGACGAGTCGAGTGCAAAGTGGAGGAAGATGTGGGGGATACGTACCTCGGCGTCCACCCAGACCAAAAAACCACCACTCTGTTCGACATGGAGCTGCACTCTCCCATCGCGAGTCAAGAGACAAGTGTCGAGGGAAGAAGGGAAGGAGGGAACAGGTAGGAAAAGAGTGGCTTACCTAGGACAGCAGTCGGCCGAAGTCACGATGGTCAGAGGCAGGATCGGCGAGAAACTCCATCGTGACTTCCTGGCTCGGTGGTCGGGTCTCACTTGAGCCGCCCTCGCTGCACATTAACCCCTCCTCTGCACTACCTCACTCCAATATGCCGTCCGCCCCTCCCCCTCCACCAACCACCAACTAACCCACAATCGCTTGCACATCGTCAACTACAAATAAGCTGTGCCAATCGCCCCCTCGCGCCTGCGCAAACGAGACTATGCGAAACGTTTTGCACTCGCCGAACAAATCCATCTAGTCGCCAATCGCTTCGAGTCTCTGGCCGATCCCGTCTCTCCTCATTTTTCCGCTCGCTTCGACCATCCATCCCCTGCGTCCGTCTTGAACAGGCTACGCTATCCTACGATCGATTCCGTGCTTCCTCCCCTTCTCCTCACCTTACCCAACCAAAACTTCCGACATCCTTGCCGTCCCAAGACGACACCCCGCACCTGACATTAATTCAACCTCAACCTCGACCTCGACGCCGACCTAGACGCGCCGACGTTACCAAGTCACCACGATGGCTCCGACGAACCTGCTCGCTGGCAAGACTGCCATTATTACTGGCGGCACCACCGGTATCGGAAAGGCTATTGCTCTCGAATACATCAAGCAGGGAGCCAACGTTGTTGTGAACCACCTGGGCCTTGAAAAGGATCAACCCCACCTCGATGCTCTCATTGCCGACGCTGCTGCTGCAAAGCAAGAGAACCCCAATGCTGGCCGTTTGGCCGACCAGATTGGTGACGTCCGTGAGCCTGAGACAGCCGCCAAGCTAGTTGCGCGCGCCGTCGAGCACTCGGGCAATGGCCGTCTTGATATCTGCGTCTCCAACGCCGGCATCTGCACATTCGCCGAGTTCCTCGAGCTGACCCCGGACCTCTTCACCAAGACGGTCCGCACCAACCTTGATGGCGCCTTCTACGTCGTCCAGGCCGCTGCTCGCCAGATGAGCCAGCAGTCACCCGCGGGAGGTAGCATTATTGGAATCTCATCCATTTCCGCCCTTGTCGGCGGTGGCCAGCAAACCCATTACACTCCCACCAAAGCTGGAGTCCTCAGTCTGATGCAGAGCACCGCCGTCGCACTGGGCAAGTATAAGATCCGCTGCAACGCGTTGCTCCCCGGCACCATCAAGACACAGCTCAACGAGGAGGACCTGGCGAATGATGCCAAGCGTGCCTATACGGAAGGCCGCATTCCCCTTGGCCGTACCGGTGTGCCGTCCGACCTCGCCGGGCCTGCCGTCTTCCTGGCCTGCGAGTACCTTAGTGGATACGTGACAGGCGCGCAGCTGCTGGTTGACGGCGGCCTCTTTGTAAATCTTCAATAAGCGCCGTTACCCCTGAAATTCACTGTTTGTATTTGAGTGCCTTGGTTGATAGTCGGGGTATCCCGCCCGAGGAAAAGGTTACAGGTAAAAATGAGGAATGGGGAATGAGGGATAAAACAACACCAGATGCAAAGACTATTTACCGATCCAACGCACGTTGTCCATCATCAGCAAGGATGAAACGCATCTCCAAGGATGAGGGAATGTATGATTGATTAGTAGCAAGTGAGCGGCGTCGCTCCGAATCCACTTGCGTGCTCAGACTTTGCCCTGTCACGCCAGCCGGTTGATGCTATCCCCCCCCATCGACCCTCCATCGACCCCTCGGAACCTCTTACAAGGGCATGAGCGCCCCAGTACAACCTTTGAATTTCTTCCTGCAACATCTCCCGTTATCAGCAGTTTTGTTGTCTGCCACTGCTCGAGCGAGTATACCGAGCGAGCAGGTTCAGTAGCATGTGATTAGTGACAGAACAGCCTCCATTTCTCTGTCTTACCCAAAGAGAAAGTTCAAGGCGGGGCAGGATTCGACAAGGGTCGGTCGGGGGGTGCAGATACAGGCCCAGACCCAGCCGGCGGTGACGGCATCACAATGCGACCGGCGAGTAGCGCGCGAGGCGGCAGCGGGACACGATAGTGATAACGCCGGGCTGAGGCCTGTTTTTCGTTCGGCCTACTTCCTGGTATGGCTCGGCGGAGCTGGCCGATGGCGTCGTTGTGCAGCACTAAAATAAAATAAGAATAAAAAAGGAAAAGAAGGACAAGGCAAAGACAGAGAAAGCCAAAAATTCGCCTGTAGATGTAAGACGATTACGCACCTCGCCTGGACGAGTGTAGGACGGAAGCTGAGTTGAAGGTACATAATTTTTCTATTCTTCCCTTCATCATGAACGTTTTTTGCCGTCTACTGGAGAAAGATAGTGCAGTGAGCGCACCCCACATCGAGGGGGTTGGCGCACAGAAATGAAACCCCCAGATAATAAAGAGGGACAGACCACAAAACACGCACATGTGGATGGTCTGGAGTTGTGTGGTTCTGCGGTCTTGATCTGTAGTTTCTGTGGTTCTGCCGGAGTTATGGTTCTCGTAGTGACAAAATGGAGCACGGATAGAGGCACGTCACTCGCCGAGTCAGGAACCTGTCATTGCCCCCATGACCCGAGTGTGTGAGAATAAGTTGCCAAGGACAGGCATGTTTGTCGCAATGCCAGGTTAATTATTTTTTTCAAAGCCTTGCTTACTTAGCAGATTGAGTTAACAGTAGTGAGACAAGCGCAGTCATGCAGGGCCCGCGTCAGGTTTCCGTGGGACCGAGGATTTCCGGGCCTGACGCCGTTGGACGCCCGGCTGTTTGCCGCGAGAGGACTTCTTACTTAAGCCACAGTTGGTACGGATGTTCCTTCGGCCCGTCTAGCGGAGCCGCTGGGCAAGCCTGTAAGCCAGTCACTGCTCTTCGCTCGGACCCCCCCTGCGCCGTGCGTTGCCGCGACCCCGGAACCCTCCTGCCCCTGACGTCACTGCGGGCTCTCCGGGGAGACCGACCCGCTTTGTTATGGAGCCATGTTGGCCACCACACACAGGGGCGCACGCTCCCACACTGAGTGTGTCCTTGACGCATCTCCCACGTTATGGGCAAAGGCATTCTCGCATTTGTGGATCGCCGACACTGCTATCGCGACATTCTGCGGGCACCATCCCTGCGTCGCCCTGTCGGAGTCGCAAGGACACATTGATAAGGGGGAATTGAGAAGCAGTGTACCTGTACGTATGTAGGTTTCACACCAATGGGAATTATGGAGCGGTTCGGAACAGTGTACCTATGAATAGGGGGAGGGAAGACTACCAGGCGGCGCTGCTCTCTCTCTACCTGATGCTCTAATGCTGACGGCTGTGGGCTCTGGAGCAACGCCGATGGGAATGAAGGAGGGCCTGTGATGTGATTGGCTGTGCCTGTCCTTGCGAGAAAAGACGAGACAACGGGGGTGGGTGTGTACCTCTTCCTTTCCCGCCTTCCCTGGCCCCAATCAGACTTCTTGTGCCCGTATCTACGCCCTGATCATCGTTTTGTCATTTGGGTAACTCTGCTTGAGGCCTGCAGCACAGATTATTGTGATGCTACTGATAGGAGGGAAGGCATGTGCGATAGAGACGGTGACACAGGGCGCCAGAGCCTCCAAAAGTCTGTTTACGCAACGCACCAACTTCAGGGTCCGATGGGGACGTGACGGCAGCTTGCATGTGTTCCTCGCCAAGGCCGCCCTAGAAACAGGGTCGATCGCTGCCGCATCGGTCCCTAGATCATCATCACCTCGGGCATTTCGAGGCCCCTTTCACCTCTTCTTTCCCTTGCACCTTGTCTTGACCACGGGTCCTTTTGCAGCCGCAACAAAGGCACCCGAAAAACCCAAGTCTCCACCATGACGGTTGGCAAGATGGAGACGGGATGGGGCCTTCTGTTCCATGCTTTGCCATCTTGTTGGCGGCTCGCTGGGTGACTCGCCGATTTTGGTGACATCTACATGCGTATCTACTAGATACACTACTGGCCCATACATACTGCGTACTCACAGTAGTACACCAACGCTGCTGCGTAAGGTATCCCAGGAACGACGCGACGGCGGTGAGATGGGGACTGTGGACCGCCAGCCCACTCCCGCTGTTGCCCACGTTGATGGTTCTTTCCGCCCTCCCTTTCCTGCCCTTCCATGTTGTAGGGTACATGCAGTACGGAGTATGCTCTGTAGTGGGCAAAGGCGGACCGCCCGTGTGTCTCTATCCTGTCCTGTAAGAATCAGAAATTTCACCACCAGGTAAGGTCCTTGTGTGCTGGTGGAGCGAGCGCTGCCTTGGATCCAAAAAAACTTCTCACCCTACTTCGCCTCCACGGTATCCACGGGCCATGCACGACTCAAGAAACTCAACCCAAAGGTATCACTGCACCGACCAAGGACCCGCGTTTGCCTGCTTTTTGCGGAGACGTACACATGCTGGTCAAAGTAGCGCAGGGGACGGGGGGGAAGAGACTTGAAAACGCGCAATCGAGAAAGCGAGCGAAGAGAGTCGAGGGAAGTGAGACGTCAGCATCAAGTCAAGATGCTCTCATATCAGGAGTATATATTCCGGTATCCCCCCGTACGGGATGATTAGATCTGAGTTTTTTTCCTTTCTAGTATCCAACTTCAGCATTCTCTACCACGCTGAAAGCTTTCGTATTCGAAAGTTTTTTGTTTTCCCTATTATTTCGCTTTTCTCTACTTCTTCGCTTCACAAAATCCTGAACCATTCCCCCTCCATTTACACAACCCAGAATCCGAATCCACCATTGTCCACATCCTCAATCGCCCAACATGGCCCCCAATCACCGAGCTTCCTCCACCGGCAGTTTCATCGAGAACATCGTGGCTGCCCGGAAGCAACTGGACAACATGGCCTTGAGCACTCCCGACTCTTCGCTCGACGGTTCCGATGGTTCGCCCGGCGGCTCTGCCGGCTCCTCCGCGCTCGGCAGCCCTGCTGGCGCTCTTTCACCCGTCACCCCCACGATCGACGCTCCCGTGGCTGACAGCTTCGCGTTCGCCTTTGACATTGACGGCGTCCTCATTAGAGGCGGGCGCGCCATCCCTGAAGCCGTCGAGGCCATGAAGGTCCTCAATGGCGATAACGAATATGGCATCCAGATGTAAGTTTGCTTCCCCAGGGGTTCCTGTGGGTTCTACGGCCCATCCGGTGACTCCACCGGCCCCACCTCTTGCCATCCGATTGCCATCACGAGTAGCAACTGACACGAGCTCCAGTCCGTACATCTTCCTCACCAATGGTGGCGGCAAGACGGAAGAGGAGAGATGTGGTGACCTGTCGAAGCAGATGGAAATCGACATCTCTCCTGCACAATTTATTTGCGGCCATACTCCCATGAGGGAAATGGCCGAGCGCTTCAAAACCGTTCTCGTCGTCGGCGGCGAGGGCGAGAAGTGCCGTCAAGTGGCCGAGGGTTACGGTTTCAAGGATGTCATCACCCCTGGCGACATCATCAAGCACAACTCTGCTACGACGCCCTTCCGCAAACTCACCCAGGACGAGTTGAAAAACTCCCGCGAGCGTGACTTTACCGATGTCACCATCGAGGCCATCTTCGTCTTTGCCGATTCTCGTGATTGGGCTGGCGACATCCAGATTATGCTCGACCTGGCCATGTCCAAAGGTGGCAAGATCGGTACCCTGAGCGAAACCCTGGACGAGGGCCCGCCAATCTACTTCTCCCACAACGACATCGTCTGGTCCGCCGCCCACGACAACGTCCGTCTCGGCATGGGCGCGCTTCGCCGCATGCTCGAGGTCATTTTCAAGGACGTCACCAAGAAGAAGGGCAAACTGCACACTCACGCCTTCGGCAAGCCTCAAGTCAGTACCTTTGAGTTCGCGACAAGGCTGCTGCAGCAATGGAGACGCCAGCAGCACGGCCTCGACGCGCCGCCCGACACTGTCTACTTTGTCGGTGACACGCCCGAGAGTGATATCCGCGGCACCAACCTCTACAACGAACACGCCGATAACGAGTGGCACAGCATTCTCGTTAAGACTGGCGTCTACCAGGACGGCACCGAGCCTGCTTACAAGCCCAAGGCCACCGTTCCCACAGTCTTGGACGCCGTTCGCTACGGTATCCAGCGCGAGATCCGTAAGCGTGTTGTCTCTTCTCTGAGGAAGGACATCCTCGGCGAGGCGGATTGTCTTCGCGCCATGCAGGAGAGGGACAGTGCTGTTCTGACTCCGCTCGAAGAGCGCAACCAGCCGATTCTGGGCTGATACTTTGATCATTTAAAGACTGCTGCATTTTGATACGAGGACACTAGCGATTTTATTGGGTTCTGCTTCTTTTTTCTACTTCCACTTTTTAGTTTTCAGAGTTCGGTTTGGATTGGGCTTATCATGAAGGAGTAAAATTGTGATACCACAGGCGTTGTCAACAACGAATATCATGACTAGAATCTAAGGATTAGACTACAGATTATTGTCAGAAGACTGGAATATGATATACGGGCGCAAACAGACGCCAATTTTTTCTCTTCCCCTCTTTCAAAAGCTACAACCTGTTTCTCGCTTCTTTGATGATGTGTGTATGTGAGGACTGGAACTGACTTGCTATTGTTGCCAACATGCGGCCATGATACGATAGCTTAAAGTTTTCGGACGCCAATTTAGCAAGGGATAAGCTGGGCAGCCAGGGTTTTTTCGTTGCTTTGCGCCGTAGCCATACGCAGTAATCATCGACGGTCCTCAGAGCGTAATGCGACTACCATTGGTCCACAAGAGTTTCTTCATAATAACAAGACGGGACGTTGATGCCGAAAGGGAATATGTTGCTACCCGTTTGGGTCGATGCCGAGCCTGCAAAACACCGTCATTTTGCGGCCTAGCGCCGCGCCGTCCTCCTGCAGGGCTTGGCCAAGACCCGGCCGGCGTCTATGTTGGTGCATCTTCCTCCATTTTCCTCGTTTTCTTCATTTCGTCGCATGCAGCCGACTTGGATCCCCGTTACAACATAACCCCCCCTATCCATTATCTCTGGCGCAAACATCGGAAGCGTTTGTGGTTGTTGTCCATCGAGGGACCCTCCCTCAAATGGTTCGTTTGTTGTTTACAGACGCCCTCGTGGTAGATTTCCATGTGGATAGAGTGGATTCGTGGGTTGGCGATGGGGGCGAGGTGCAGAAGGAGGAGGGGTTCACAAAGTCCTCGACTCCTCCGTGTCTGCTATGCGCACACTCCCCTTCATCCCCCGTCTCCACCGGCTTCTCCTCTTCGACCTCGGGCTCCTCCCGACCTTTTCTTTCCCCTCATCCCCGTCCCGCTTTGCACGCCCCCATCAGTCGGTTACATGCGTCGAGTCGGTTGGTTTTGCAGTAGCAAAAGTAGTAGTAGACTCAGTGAAGGTGAAACTTCCCCACTGCGAAGAGGCAGCCCATGGCGCAACGTCGACGGCTTTCTGGCGCCTCTGGCGGTCCGTCATGGCCTCCTTTACGCTGCAACCAAAAGAGAACCCGGGAACGTTGTCGCGATCGATCCTCAGCCAACCCTTCCAGGCGGCCGTCACATCGCCGGCACCGAGGGCACCGATGACTATAGTCCCCCACCACTCGCGGCCGCTGCTATCGTGATCGCCGTAAAGCATCCAGTTCTCGGCCGCCGCAACGAGCTCCCGAACCTGTTCCGGACCCGTGCCGGCACTGCTGCCGCCATGTTGGCCAGGGATACCGCGGCAGGCCGGGCGATGCACGTAGACGTGACGGATATTTTCTAGACTGCAGACAAGACGCGTCGCATCGAATCGGTGCTCCGTGTCAAGTACTAACACCGTCTTATCGTGAGGCGGTGAGACGAGCGTTGAGATGAGTGTGTAGATGAGCGGGAGGTGACGGCCGGTGACGGCCAGCGGCGCTGACTTTGTCGCACGAAAATTGCGAGCGACGAGGACGTCCAACCCGGGGATGGGATACGCCTTCGGGTGGTTTGCCTTGCTGAACGATGATGCATCGGGACTGAGTGCCGTGCGGAAGGCGTTTAGGATCTGAAGAGGTTGCAAGTTAGTGATGATCCACCAATGCAATTATTGACAACAACAGATGATGTGGGTGATTCGGAGAGGAAGCAGTATAAAATAAGGAAGACTTTGGGGATGGTGGCGATGATGACCATCGGTGAGACAGGGCAAAAGGCGAATGAGCGTCGTGAGCATTTCGCTGTGGTTCGGTCCACGGGCCAGAACTTTGACGAAAACATCACCCCATCATCGTCGCTGTACCCGAGCACTTGATCGACGGCGCAGCACCTTGCATCAATTCCACGACCTCCGCCTTGAGCTGGAAAAGACTGAGCGAGCCGTAGTTTACATACCTCTTCTAAGTTTGCCTCTTCAACGTCGCCCAGCAGCCTGGCGCCGGCCAAAGCCGCAGCCGAAGGCATCCCCATCATTGCAGCTGGAGCGCGTTGCTGCCGCCGCCGAGATGTCACCGCCGTGCGAAGCGTTCCCGGTCACGAAGCTGGAGCTGCGCGTCCAAGCCGATGTCAAAGGCAAGAAGCGCAAGCTTCCGGGGGGCGCCGACGTCGACTTGACCAAGTGTGCTTTGAAGGAGATGACGCAATATCGATGCTTCGTCGACGACTCAAAGTCCCGAGACAGCCCTGTACGATGTTGGCCGATACACCGGCTCTTCCGGCAGTGAGTTTCTTGTCTCCCCTATTCCTTTCGTTGATGCTACTGTCCTTCAACGTTCCGAGTTGCTGACCGCGGTCGGGGTTTCTTCTCCTGCGAAAAAGATGTCAGGACAAAAAAGGCACGTTCACAGTTGAAACGACAGCATGGGAGGGTTCAAATTCCAGCACCCGACAGAGCTCCCCAACGACGGGCGGCACCAAGCTTAAAGAAGGGCACAGCAACGAGCCGTTGTACCATCAATGGTCACAGGCATGGGAGGATGATTGAGTGTATTGCGTTGAATTGCTGGGATGATTTTTCTTCAACGTACCATCAATGACCGAAACTGCTTTGAATGCATACAAACGTTCTACGCCCTTGAGGTTTCTGTCATTGTAATTTTTTCTCAGGTTGTCCAAGTCGTCATTGCGCAAAATCATGGCAACGTTAACCATCATCATGTAAAACACGACATCGTGGTAAATTAGATAACCATCCAGTGGGTGTTTGAGGTTACCGCAGCAGCCGATGCTTTGTTGCACCATCATACACGGCCGATGACCACAGATAAAACGGTATAGGAACTCAATTGCAGCATGCTTTCTGTTGACTTCTCTCAAAGTGAACCCCTTGGCAGCCTGTCTGCCTATTCCCCTACGTGACCCGGCAGCGCAGGATCCTCCAGTCGCAGACGGCGACACGATGACAGCAGCGGCAACAGTCTCTTGTGGACAACGCTGTGGCATGCGTACGCAGACTGGACACCGCACAGCAACTCTTCACATAAGAAAATTTTCGACTCGATTTGCTGGTATGTATGGTACAATCGGGGTCGGTCGACCAGCTGATGAAGCCCGTATCTTGTCTAAGACCGCAAGTGCCCTCTCGCTCCCGTCGCCCAATCTAACATGTCGCTCCTCTCACTCATCTACCCCATTCGTCATGCCAAATTGTCCTTGTCGCTTATGCCTTCTGGCCACGGGCCTCGGCCTTCTGCTGCTCGAGCTTGGCGTAGTAGCTGTCGCGGGCGTTCGTGCGCGGCATGTGGAAGCCGTACCTGCCACATGGTTAAGTTATTGGGATTCTTTCAAGGTCAAGGGAGTTCTGCAACGGCGGTCGCGTACCAGTAGACGTTGGCCATGGCGAAGCCGAGACCTGCGGTGTGGTTAGCCGGGTGATTCTTGGGCCGAAAGGAAATTTGAGCGGGAGCTTGGAACTGTGCTGCTGTGCGCGCATGTCGGCTGGGAAGTGGAGAGAGATCGAGTTCCGATTGAATGGCGTATCCTCCCCGGCCGGCAGCGGATCACTTGCACGTATTCCAACTGTGCTCATGGTGAGGCTTACCGAGAGCAATGCCAAGGTCGAGAACGAGGTTGCGTCGCAGCATCTGTCATTTGTCGTTAGCCAACAATTTGTCCTCCTTCCCTTCTGTGGCCCCGGCCACCGGCCCCAGGGGGAGGAACCGGGCCCAATTGATGCGAGAAACGTACACCCGTGATGGGCTTAACAGCGGTAGTGCCGGCCATTGTGATGGAGAGTAAGGTGGGAGTTGTGGGAGTCGATTGAGCCGAGATTTCTTGTGCCAGTGGATGATTTGATGATGCTCAGGTCTTCGGGTAGCTCGAATGGTCTGATGAATTCGCGCGATGGGGTCATCACGTGACGTCAAATTCTCCCCTTCCTTTCTTCCCTTTGGCTGTTCCCGCAGGTTTCCCAGCTTTCGTTTCCTGACCTTCCCGGCTGCCAACACGTACCATTAGCTAAGCACGTCGGCGATTGAATCTGCAAAGTCCTGGTTGGCTGGCCTGCTGTGGGCAAACTCTGTGCATGCTGCCTTAGGTAATCAGAAGGTCGGAGCAACCCCGGCTAATTCCCGACACAGACTACGCCCCTGGCGCGACACTGAGCGTGTGAGTGGAATCTTCCGATCTGATAGCATTTTTCTCCGTCAAGGGTGCAAAGTGAAGCTTGCTGGCAGTTTACCAGCACAATCAGTAGCAGTCATGAGCCTGAATCTCCCCACGAGGAGGTTAGCCTCGTCCGGTACGTTTGGATTGAGTTTCATGATCCCTTAGAATTGATTGCTTTCGGTGCCTTTCTATAGCAACCGGCTCCCTGTTACCGTGGTAGACTTTTAGGCTAACCATGAGTCTTATAGCTCCCTCGACCCTCCAATCCATCGCGCGACCAGTCCCTCGATCTTTTGTCTTGCCCCTCCGTCCGGCTACACAAGTACGAAGCAAATGGAGTTTTGGCGGTCTCTTTGGTGGCCGTCGCGGTGGCCGCGGCAGCACCGATGATCTCGTGGCGGGAGGCGAGAACCTCGACGACCCCAAAGTCCGTCAACGTTTCGCCCAGCAGCAACAGCCCCAGCTCTCCAGCTCCATCTTCGAAGAGGAGGTCGACGATGCCGTTTCCGAGGGAAAGAAGGGTTCCAAGGCCGACATGGGACAGGCTTCTTTGAAGACACCCGAGACCACCGCCTGGCGACTTGACCCCGATCCGCGGAGCCGTCTCCGCTGGGAAAGAAAGAAGGTCATTCAGATGGTCCGCCGCAATGGCCGTGTCAGCCGTTCAGAGCGCATCGCGCAAACTGAGAAGGAGCTGGCGCACAAGAGCCCCTTTTTGGAAACCAGTGTCAAGAAGCTTGTGCATCTGGCACGCCAGATCCAGGGCAAGACACTTGAGGAGGCGGTTTTGCAGATGTCGTACTCCAAAAAGAAGATGGCGGCCGAGGTCAAATACCAGCTGGAGGAGGCACGGGATCTGGCTGTTGTTACGCGTGGCATGGGTATGGGTCCGGGCAAGGCCAAGAGACAGGGCGAGGATGCGGATACGAGACCCATCAAGATCCAGACCAAGGATGGCAAGACATTGACCATCGAGGATCCAACCAGACTCTACGTGGCTCAAGCCTGGGTTGGCAGAGGGCCTTGGAGATCAAAGGAACTCGACTACAAGGGCAGAGGCAGATTCGGCATCATCCAATCGCCCTCCACTAGTACGTTCCGACCATTTACTCTTTGTGTGTCTTACGGTTTCTATTCTTGAGGCTAACAATATCTTAGGCATTTCAGTCGTGTTGAAGGAGGAGAAGACGAGGATACGGGAGTACAACGAGAAGCTCGCCAAGCAGGCACGGAGGAAGCCCTGGGTTCATTTGCCTGACCGGCCGGTGACGGCCCAGAGACCC
Source organism: Colletotrichum incanum (assembly GCA_001625285.1). Lineage (NCBI taxonomy): Eukaryota > Fungi > Ascomycota > Sordariomycetes > Glomerellales > Glomerellaceae > Colletotrichum > Colletotrichum incanum. The sequence continues at coordinate 29,163 of LFIW01001529.1, forward strand.
TACTACTCGTGGTAGTCACACTAGTGACAAAGAGCACTAAGACGATGACAATGCATTGTCAGGAGATGTTGGCGAGACCATCCTGTATCAATCAGAAGCTGTAAGAGTATGTACAACGAAACCCGTCATAAAACATGATCCATTACGCCATATTCGCCGTCTTTTAGTGCCCGCCGTAGCGATCGAGTGCACTTGCGCAGCGAAATCGAGCCCCCCTCTTGGTATGGTATAACGCTAAGCTATTTGGCATCCTCTTTTTCAGTTCTTCACCGCAACACGCGAGCATTCATATAGTCATAATTCGTAAGAGATAGTATCCTTCCAACGCTTCACACGTGCCCAAAGTTGGTGCCCATGTTTGGCTTATCGCTCAAATTGGTCGACAGAGAGATCCTGGGCCATGAGACTTCGAAAGACAACAATACCCTGCAGACCGTGTACCTGACACCCTTTCCTTTGAACGAAGCAGTGCCTCGATGGAACCTCTCATATCAAGCGTCTCGGTGACTGACGTGGCACCATGTCTTCGTATCTTCTTGACCTCATCTCCAGTTCTGAATGGTTCTTCTCCTTTATGCCAATGATGCCTCCCGTGTAGTCTCTTCCAGACCCCGGCATTGGGCCAGAGATCTGCATGGAGCGAGACTGGCTTCTTGGCCGCCTGATGAGGAGCCACAAAGAAAGGGCTATTGCCAGGACACCGACCCCGGCACCCACTCCGATACCAATTTTGGCCGGCATCGAGAGGCCTGCGGCCTCGTTAGTCAGATTTTCGGCTCCAGCACCTGGGCCAGAAGCAGCTTGTGACGGCCGGGTCCCAGTGGAAATTGACGCAGTTGACCTTGTTGTTGTGGAGGACTGCGACCTAGTAGACGTGGACTTACACGCTCGTCAGCTCTCGTATACTTGATCCAAAATGCGGTCATTTACTTACAAGAGTGGTGGGTGTAGTAGTCGGGAGTTGAGTGGGCTGTGCAGCCTCAGTTATGGGTTTACTGGTTGCTTCCGAAGTGGCTGAGCTGGTGGGAGCAGATGAAGCCGGAGTCTCGGCTGCGCTGGCTCGAGTCAGGGCAGCAGTGCTCGCTGGCGGTGGAGGCGGTTGAGAAGTTGACGAGAAGGCCGTTGAAGATGTTGTTTGCTGCGCAGCAGGTGTAGAAGGCGGCGGAGGGTTGGATACGGATGGCGGCGAAGCGGGAGGTGTTGAAGCAGGCGGGGCTTTGGTGGCAGCTATCATGACATGTCAGTGAGCTTCTCATCGAATCCGTCAATGTAAACTCCGTACTTGCGCAGAGGCCAGTGACATAGTCATTGATCTTGGTAGTCTCATCTGCCGCACAGGACTGCGCAGCGCAGTCTCGAATACCAAAGACGAAGTCTTGTTGCTTACAGAGACAAGTGTTGTCCCCCGATGCGCAGCCGAAGCCTTTGGCAATCACGTTGTTGACGCACGCAATCTGAAGAAGGATATTGTGTTAGCCGCGATCTCGAGCGCGATGCTCAAAGGCACATTCGTTTTCAGTCAAGGTCTCATCCCATGCAGTGTAGATCTCCAAGGGCGATCTTCTCGAGCAGTTACTAGGACGGCAAAGACTGGACTTACACCACAAGGTGGTAGGGAATCCAACTGCGCGCAAACACCACCAAGATAAGCTGCCACGACAGTGGCCGGGGTCCAGAATTGGTGCCTCATGATGAGAGATAGGGGCACGAAGTTCCACAGAGGTGAAGGCAACCCAAGCCAGGCAGGGCGTCTCAGCCGAAGAGGAATCCGGTGTGGCCGGTACAAAATCTCGCGACACCTGGGTTGTGTAAAACCGGACCTGTCACAGCGTCGCACGGTAGCTCATGATCTGACCCGAAGCTGAAGTGTCAATCTTGGACCCAGGCTGGGATTGGCGTTGGCGCCAAGAGGCGTCGATGTGCGACAGCCTGGACAAAAGTGTGGCACAGTTCGAAAGCCCAAGAAGGGAAATATGTGAGGCAGATGTCTGGGTGGTCGAAATGACGAAGGAGGCGAAGAAGGCAACGAGAAGTTTCGGTACGTCGATGTCAAACAGGACGAAGGAGGTGGCCTGCGACAGGACCAACTACAAGCGAAGGAACCAGCGAGTCGAGGTCAAGGCAGGTCGAGTCGGTTTGGATCAAGTCGAGAAAGGAGAGACGAAACTGAGTCGGCCAAGACAAGAATGTAAAGTCAACGGCCAAGGCGAGGCGGGAGGAATGAAGGAGAAAAGGCACGCGTCCGGCGGGGTAGAAGGGAAAGTGAAGAATAAGAGGAAGAGAAGAAACAGGGTAGTCGTTGGGAGACAAGAAGGGAAGAAGCCCACAGAGGAGGCTCGAGGAATGAGAAGGGAGAGAGAGCGGGGGGAGGGGGGAGAAGAGGGTAATATCTCATATTTAGAGAGGGAGGAGTGATATTGCCATGTTGAGGTATAGAGGCAAGATGGAGCCCACTTGCGGGGAGGGACTAGACTCGACAGGAGCAGGGCCACGCCGGGGTGAAGAGGAGAACAGACGGGAGGACGTGGGCCAGATGGGGGATGGGTTGGGACGAGAGTCGGGACGGGATGGCAGGGAATGGTAGGGGACACCGAAGCCGACGGGAAGGAAGGCACTTGCCCACACCCGCCTCTTATGCCGACTTACACGCAGTTGGCAGGCAGATGGGAAGGAAAGAGGGATAGGGAACGGGTACACTTTCCTCTTGGCAGAAAGGGGTAGGGGGTGACCTCCTTGTGGTCAGAGCATGAGGCAGTGAAGACAGTCCGGGGTTTCCCTTTCACTCGGTGTTTGTAGTTTAACATCGTGGGCCTCGTCGCGTTCATGTTCAAGTTAGCACCGTCGCGTCAAGTAAAGGTGGACGTGTTCTCTTGGTAGTCCCACGTGGATGACGGACGAGGGTGACACGAGTGTCGGGCCATCGACAGTCGAGTTCCCAAAGTCGCCAGAAGAGGGGTGCGTCTATCTTGGGTGGTTTGTCGAGAGACGGTCTGAACGCCGCCATACTAGGGGAAGGTGAGATCCAAAGCGAGAGAGAGGCAAGCGAGGGAGGTTGTCAGGGAGGAGGACCATAAAGTCACATGTTGCTATCCGTCCGGGCAAGACACCATCCACGGTCCCTTGCCTGAGTAGGAAACAGCATGGAAACGAGGAAGGGGGGGGGGGGGGGGGGGGGGGGAGAAGGAAGGACCTCGAGGGTCCGAGGTGCAAGCTGCGAGGCGCGCCGTGCTCGTGTTTGTTCTCGTGCTTCGTTCCCGCCAGCCCAGTCCGGCGATGCAAGAACCCCTGACGCGCATCATATCCTGTAGCTTGAAGAAGAGATCAAGATCGTACCAGCGAAAGTGTCTTTTTGTTTTTTGTATTTTTGTTGCGGCATTTGCAGGCAAGGAGGAGACGAGTTGAGGTAAGGCAAGCCACCGGGGTCCCACATGTCTTGGCTCGGCAGCCATCTACTACCACGTATGGTAAGTCACATTCGGATGGAGCGCCCTAACTTGGTCTGGATCCGATCTGAGGGAGACTACCGCGCTGGCAGCCACGACGAGTCCACTTGGCCAGGGGATGCGGATATGGAAATGGGGGCCCAGGGATGACGTTCAATTGGGGGTGGAAGTCAAGAGAACACGGTCGGTGCTGCCCTGCGTACAGACGTACATACATACATACTAGGTATGGTAGTTGGAAGGAATGGGCGAATCGATAATTCTCATCCCAGGTGCAGTGCGAAAGGTTCGACTCAAATTTAAAAAGTAGCCCCCCTCACCCCGGACGTCGCACTTGCCATGCTGTGTTCTAATACATCCGAAGAGTTGACGCATCTTGTAATGCTCCCAAACCTCGGCGCTCCTGCAACGGTGTACACTACGGACCAATATGCATGCAAACAAATACAGCAGCATACCGATACGAGACAGCCCGAGATGCAGATGCAGCGCATAATGCTGGCTCATCTGCTGCAAATGCCATAGCTGCCCACATATAGCCGTGCCGTTGTCGTCGAGCTTTTTTGCGCTTGCCCTGGCCTATCAGAGCACCCGCAGCTATTCTTGATTCTTAAAGAATGTCCGTCAATGAGAGCGACGCAAGAATCATCGGCTGTGCCCCCCATCTCTGACAAGGCCTTGTCGAATTATTGGCCCCCTTCTCCGTCTGATGCCAAAGACCTTGCTAGTCCCCCCTACCGTTAGTCAGGGGGTTGGACAGAAGTCGCCCGTAGTCGCGACACGGGGCGCAGTCAAAGCCCAGCGCGGCGGATAAGGTAACGTGCCTTGTCTGACGTTAAGGAAGTTGAAGATGGCGGGGAAAAGGGGCAGCTGAGCGGTTAATCCACGGCGCCCCTCCACAGCCTCAGTGCAGACACTCGCGTCCTCAGCGGCAACGGCGAAAGCAGCGGCAACGTGGCAGTGGTTCTGTTGTACGTACCGGCCCCTTCTCGACCCTTTCCTACAAGTGCCCGATGGAGTCATTGGAGTGCGCATCTCTGTGGGTGTCGACCAACGACAACCAACGGTACCGAGCATGATCTGCACTAGGGAACTCGTGAATCTTGCCGCCGCAAGCCACTGCACATCACTCGTTTCGTCAGCCGGCGGACTTCAAAGGGTGATTGCCCTTCTCTATGCCGTTAGGCATTCGGAAACTCGCGCTGCCGCGACCAAGATGTCGGATTACTCGGCATGGGACGCGTTATACGATGCTTCTGTTGGGAGCAATGTGGCCGGAAAGGGAACAGCAAAACCGAAGCCGCTGCCCGAAAAGGAAAGCTGGAAGCTCTACGTTCCACCAGCCTGCATGAATGACGGATGCCGGTGCGGCACTCCCCGCCTTCCACCTTTCGTCTTGACAGACCCCAATTATATAAGCATTAATCCGATGGTGCTGAGTGCAGATGCAACAAGTCACACAATTACATACGCTGGAGGAAAGCCGAAGGTATTCTCGTATTCAACCGGCAATGCATTTCCTTCCATTTCTTACCCCGAACTCTCTCCATCCCACCGTTACTCGTACTGCGGCAAAGCATCCGTCTCTAACAACGGCCAACTCACTTTCGTCTACAGATAACTAACACAATATCCGCTTTTCCCTTTTCATCGCCTGTGAGGAACGCTGAATCTTGCCCCCCCCCCCCCCCCCCCCCCCAAAAAAAAAAAAAAAAAAAAAAAAAAAAACCGGCTGGTGAGAGTCAACACGTTCGGAAAGCTAGCTTGGAGGCCCGACTCAACTCAGGGCCCTATGAAGTCTAAAGTCCACAAGGTCCTAATCCCGAATCCGCCAACTCGGCATCTCGAATAAGCTAATAGCCTCCAAACGCCCGACACATGTCACGGACCACGCGGAGCTGGACGCCGTAAGCGAATCCCTCCCGGATGTAACACAACATCAATAAATCGCCCACCCGCTGACCAACACGCACACCGACACTGGGTCCCGGACATCTGGGCCGGAGATCTCCAGCAGTAGCGGCGGCGCGCGCGACCCTAACCCATCCTGGTCTTTTTTTTTTTTTTTTTTTTTCGTGCGTACCAACGCCACAGAGGAATGCCGAAGCTTCGCTCGATTTTGCAGTCTCCGCCCAGACTGGTGCCCGGCCCCAGCCTTCATCCCTACCTGGGAAGTCAGGTGGCGTGTGAGCTGTGCGCGGGAGCCGCGGGAGGGGTTTCTTGGCCAATGTCAATGTCTGCAGGTTGCGGAATTTTCAGATGACGGTGGTTTCCAGTCTCGTCTGAAGATGCGCACCAGACCAGATCAGACGAGACCAGACTGCGGAGTTTGGAGCGCAAGAGGGGCATCGTATCATGAGCCTCAGTTCGTCAACTTCATCCCTCACATCATGGTGGGCAAAGACTTTACAGGAAACTTCACTACGATATACTTAAGCCTATTTTGGAATGCTGTAATCAATTATGAGTCCTACGGTCAACGGCCTAGGCGAAAGAGCTCTCGGCCGGTCCCAAACAACTACCTTGTTGATACCAGGGACCTCACAGCAAAACACGAATCCTCAATCACCACGCGGAAGGCCGGCGCCGCTAACATACATCGCCGTCGCATACTACGCCAATTCTTCATGACTACGCTCTGTGTCGTTCCGTATTCCATTTTGCTGGCCAGTCCTGTCATTTCCTGTCCTCTACTGTCATTTGGAGACTACATATCCTTCATAAAATCATCAAACTCGGTTCTGGTCTTCAAGTGCTTGGGCATCATCAAGTCTTCCAAGACGGAGGCAATGTTGCTCAGAGCGTCGAGCTGCTGTTGTTCAACGAGCATGTACACATAGTGACTGCGCACCATCTCCTCGGTCCACTGATGATGGTCCGCGGGGTCGGACACCAGGCTGCAGATCTGCTGGAGACGGACCTTGAAATCGTGGAGAGTCCTGGGATCCAAATTGCTAAACTCTGCGTGAGACAACAACCCGATTTGAGCGCGGCCAAGGTCGCTTTCGAGCCACTCAGAACCGTTGTTGGTCAAGGCGAGAGACGCAGCATTAAAGGTGGACCCCAAACGGCGCACAATGTCGGAGGCTGTAATCGATGCAGCCTCGGGGAGGAAGTTCTGACTGATGGCCAGAACCTCCACCGTCTTCTGTAGTTGATCCTTCAAGGAGTACATGGCATTCCGAACTTGAGAGAGGCGGTCCGTAGGCCGGGGTGGTATATTGCCTGCGTGCTTGGTAGTCTGATTCTCACCATCAATCACTTCGGTGGGAAATGCCAAGTTCTGCGTCCGGTAGTCGTTGAAGTCGCTTCTTGCAGGTTAGCGTGGGCCCAAAAAGGAATGCATGGCAAGAGAAAGACTGGAGACTTACACCTGTATAATGGGCAGGAAGTCGTTCATCTGTTTGATGTGATTGTTCAGCGTGGCATCCAATTTGAGCAAGGCCGAATGGACCTTCTTGCCCTCCTCGGTATTGGCATGGCGCGACCAAAGTCTGCTTTTTCTCCGCAGCTTCGAGACGATGGTCTGGAGAGACGACAGCCACAGGGACAGGCTAGGGTCGAGTGGTATATCTTTCGCCCCCAGGGGCTTCTCCCATTGGGTCGCATACTCGGAAAGGATGGGGCGAAGCTCGCTGATCTGCGTCATGAGAGCGTGGCAGCTGCTGGCAACATTGAGGCTATCGTTGAGGCCAGCGAGTTGTTCGCCGGTACGACGGAGGGTGTCCGCGATGTAATCGTACAGGGACTCTAGTGTCTTGCTGATACAGACAGGATCCATCAAGGAGTCATCCAGGTTGAGAGTCTCACCCAGCGTACCTTCAGGTTTGCTTGATGACTCTCCGTGTTCCGAGTTCATCATCAAGCGACTGAACTTCCCAGCAGTTTCCTCCATCTCTTTGTCGGTAGATGGCTTGTAAGTGAATTCATAACTCGCCTGGGCCGCGTCATTGGAGGTAGAGGGTATGGGGGGTGACGAGGCTTGGCGGCGTATCGGTGCTCCGAACCATTCGATTCTCGAATGATGATCGGAAGAGCCAGCAGCCTCGGCAGGCATATGTTCGCCAGATCCTCTAGCTTTTTTGCAGGTCACCACCGTTATCTTGTCTGCAATTTTGGGAGAGTGTGTTGAGACAACCTCGCCTGTGCTTGCAACTCTTCCAATAGGCGATTCGTGTCTAACGCCTTGACTGAGAACAGCGATGGACGGAGAAAAGGTTCCAAATCTGTCGACGGGTGCAGGAGGAGCTGGTCCAATGCCGATCGGATTGGTGTTCAGAGACGCGGTCTGGGAGGTCTCCCCGATGGCTTCTGATGGTGGAGGTTGACTTCGAGCGGGCTGAGAAAGATTTGCAGCTGTGCTACAGCTGTTCTTCTCTCGGTTCTCTCTGCAATCGAGAGGGCCATCGCGGGGCGTCTTCAACGATGATGTGGCAGAGGCAATATCCTCGTCGTCGTCGGAAGACGAAAGAGACACGACGGAATAGTTGTCAGCGACTTCCTCCCAGTCGTCGAGGTCCTGCTTGGCGAGGTTCTGGCGTTCAGCCATATTAGCCTCGTTATCTTCGGTGTTCTGCGGTAGCTGTCGTGGACAGGCAACAGCTTATCGAGATGGAAGCTGGAACGATGGACGGTGGTGGTCAACGATCCGAGTCGGTGACTAGGTTTGCTACAATATGTCAGTCCTTGCCGGTGGGGTGAAGGAACGATGTGTGGTGTGACAGGATTGAAGTCAGTATCTTCAGCAGTCCGACCAGCCCGTGGAGAAGGGATATCTGGACGGGCAGAACGAGGCAGTCGTGCTGATTTCTGTTGACGAGAAGTTGAAGGTCAGCAAGAGGCGACGAGATTTACTGAAGCAACTCCCGATGCGGCGAGGCAAAGATGACGTGGAAGGGTCGGTGGAATGTGCGGCCTGATCCGGCTTCCGGCAGGGGAAGAGAGAGGGAGAAAGAAAGAAGGCAACCAGCGCCTCAGGTGGATGGATGTCGATGAAAGCAGGCCCCAACAGTTTCTTGGTCGAGGCAAACCATACGAACCACAGGGCAGCTGGAGGTGGGAAGCAGAGGACGGGAGGTGAGGCGCCTGATTGATTGACTGACTGCCAGGCTGCAGCGGGAGGCCCTAGAGGTAAGTGCTGGAGGTGCTCATTGGTCTTGCCCAGAGCTTCCCTTTGGTCTACCTACCTATCCGCCTGGGGACCATCGCTGAAGCTCCCGCCTATCAGCGAGCTGATGCGGGGTCGACGCCGACGATTATGCCTGTTCTCGGGCCCCCCAGGACACCCTGTCACCTGCAGATCCCGTGCCCCGCGGCGGAGGCTCCTGGCCGTCCTGTGCTCCGCCTCGCCAAAGTAGGTTGGGGGTCTTTATCGGAGCTCACCTCCGATAACAATAAGACACCGCCCAGAACCAACCTTTTAACGCTGGCACCTAAATGACACTTACTCGCAAAGCCTCAGTGCAGGCTTGGTTTGTTGAATCCCCAACTTCCTCGCCTTTTCTTTCCTCCGCTTTCTCTTCTCTTTTTCATTCACATTTTCCCCCCCTAGTAGCCGTAGCCTCTTCCCCTTCCAGACTTCTGGCCTCCATCCATCTGGATCTAGACATCACAGGAATAGCCACGCTCAACGCTGGTAGTTGAAATTCTGATTCAGTTTGTTCATGCTAATCTATGCGCTAATCTCGATCACGATGCTACATCGTGAGAGGAACCCAGACTGCCTCCTATGTTCTCCGAAACCAATCCTACGTGCCCCAGACAAATGAAATATTCCAAACCAAGGGATTTGTGGCAAGTTTATTGCGCCCATACATTATGACCAACACTGGGGCCGTCGCTATCGTCCATCATGCCTCTCAACTCTGTCCCCGAAGCATTTGCTATTATCGAGCCTGGGTCCATGCGCGACACCCTCCTATGCGCTCATGCTGCTGCTTTCGTTTTGAATCTTGCCAAACTTCCTTCCCATCATGACGAGTTCGAGGCCGTTCTTGATGGGCGGGTCACCGCGGAGCAACAGACCAATCTCGCTCGGGTGGAACCAGTTCATCCACACCATGACGAGGAACATGAGCGTCGCGTCAAAGATGTACACGTACACCTCGTTGGTCATCAAATGACCCTTGTTGCCCTCCAAGTACTCAATGACACGGAAGACGCTTCGAACCCAGATCAGGACACTGGTGACGTAGAGCGTCAAGAGATAGTAGCCCCAGCGGATCTCGGGCTGATGGGACTTCGCAGTCGGTACCAGCTTCATGCGGCGGTGGAAGAGCGCGGCGGTGACGATAAAGAATCCAAAGACGGCAAGTTGCACGAAGAGACCAACAATAATGACGTTCTCTCCAATCTCCATCATGTTGTTGCCCTCGCCAGCCGAAGCCATCATACCACCACCTAGTTGCAAGTCAGCATACAAGAAGTCGGACAGGCTGAATGGGGGACGGATCACATACCACTTGATTGCAGCAGAAGTGACAGAACGTCGCCTGAAACAAAGATCTTGGTCAACCAACGTCTCTTGATCAAGGCGTGGCTCTCTCCGTCAGTCAGCTCGATGATACGACCGAGGATCATGTAGATGGAAGCCGCCATCAGTGCCGGGGCGATGAGTAGCAGGACGTTCTGGATGATGTACGGTCCGAGAGTCCAGCATCCGGGATCTTCCAACGTGTTCTTCGCTCGGGAGGCATATCCGACAAACTCGCCTGTACAATAGTTTCCGTTAGTCCATCGCTTCGAACCTGGATACGTTGCGTTTATGGTTACTTACACACACCACCAATGACAAATGCCGTCATGTACCATGTCTTTGTCTTGACCATCTGGACGACATGAAGCCCAGTAGTAAGGATGTAGACGACACAGAAGAAGATGGCCGCTGCGGTCGACGGCTCGAATCGATAAAACGACCAGTCGGCGTTGACATAGTCAGGGTTGCAGGGTCTCGCCATCTTTTCGGATTTTGAAGGAGTGACTGTTAACACCTAGAGGCTCGACTCGGGATAGCAGGCACAGGTCGTGTTGCGTCGTATCGTGTCGAGTTGCAGTCAGAGTGCGCAAGATGTTGAAACAAGCGTCTTGGGTCTATACTGGACGCAGGTATGTTCGTTTGGTCGATGCTTGGATGAGGACGAAGGCGAGGATGCTTTTCGCTCTAGGGTAAAGGGACAAGTTAAGCTTAAGTCCTTTTTTGGTCTTCGATAACAACGAGCTATCCCTAACGCAGCCACGTGTACTGTCCCTCGTAAGGGGAACCATATCGGGGCCCCAGCAGCCAGCCCTCTCCCAAAGATAGCCATTTTTGCTAACAAATGGCAGGTTTTGATGTTTTGCGCGCCGTTCAACGCTGGTTTTTACTGGTTCTGCCTGGGACCCGAGTATCACTGCGCCCCCGTCGTCCCGAGTATTCGTCCCGTGGAATTTTTGAGAGATGGGGCATCCCGCACGTATCGACGTATCGAAGTACGGGACCAATAGGAGCCATCGGAATACGGCTGGGCGTCCCCTTTCGGGCTCAGGGGGCATGTCGGGCGCGGTGGGCCGCGCACGACAAGCGCCGGGAAGCCCGCTGGAGCTTGGGACGAAGGCTCCGCAATTGCGAGTATTCGCTTTGAGTCTCGTATTGGGCTCCGCTTCAACCTTTGACACTGACATGCTCCATCGAGTCCGTGACTGCGTGGCTCGGCTCATCCCTCTATTTGCATCTAGTCTTCATTCTTTTTCAAAGAGAGCGAACCCGCGTGTTCGTACTCTCTCTCTCTCTCTCTCTCTCTCTCTCTCTCTCTCTCTCTGCCACTTCTCCTCTCTCTCGAACAGATTCGCTCCAACGGCTCGGGCAAACTCAGCGGAACGCTCTTGTCACCAAGATCTAGTGTTACACGCGGAGACTTCCCATCTCATCTGAAACCTTGAATGAACGACTCCCTCCAACCCCCGGCCCATCCAATGGCAACCCGTCGCTCGCATACCAAGTCCCGCAATGGCTGCAAAGACTGCAAGCGCAGGAAAGTCAAAGTGAGTGGCACCGCCGTCTCCCGCTTCCGCGCGCCGAACACGCGGCAAGGGGCTTGGGTCCGCTGATCCCAGCGCCACGGCAAGCCCGCCGGTGCGATGCGACAGGGAAGAACTCTTACTGACTGATCGCCGCTAAGTGCGATGAGGCTTATCCGTCCTGCTTCAACTGCACCAGACATGGCATCCCGTGCAGTCTGTCGTCCTCGCAAGGCTCGCCATCCAGCATTGCTCCTCAACGCTCGCCTTTCACGCCTTCGGTCAGCGGCCTAAGCACGGAAGACCCGTACCAGTTTCTCGACGTGACCATTGACAACAGTAGAGGAACACCACAAGCGCCGACTATCGAGCTTTGGGGCCACGGTCTGGAGTTGATGCATCACTATGTCCTACACACTGCCAACACCATGTCGATACGTCCCGACATGCAACATGTCTGGCGCGCAATCATACCAGAAATAGGGTACGACTGCCCCTTCGTCATGCACGGCATTCTGACTATAGCCGCCTTGCACAAAGGATACCTGATACCCTCCGAACGAGATAAGTATCTTGACCTGGCAACATCCCATCAGAATGCCGGTCTCGAATCTTTCCGCACTTTGTTGCACACTATAGACGATGCCAACTGGAAGTCCTTCTTCTGCTTCGCCTCCCTGATTTTATTATATGTCGCTTCGGATCCAGTGCGCATGCACAAAGCGCACGGCCTTGGGCACTCACCAGACATCACGTCACTCTTCATATTCGTGCGAGGGATAAGGGTGGTTCTCGAACCTTATCAGAACAGGCTCGGCAAAACAATTCTTAGCCCCCTGGCTCTGGGCATTTGGATCGTTGACCCAGGTGATCCTGAGTACAAGTAAGCTTTGCGGCAACAATACCGTGTTGAAGGAAACACGCGAGACACTGATAATCGGATCGTTCAGAACCCCGTCTTTTCGCCACTCCCCTCTGCCAAGAGACATCTTCGAGGCCTTAGGCTACCTCACTACCTTCTTTAAGGAGAACCTCTCAGACGTTACGCGAGATAAGTATACCGCCGCTGTCATGGAGCTAGAGAAGGCTGCCTACCTGATGGCACATGCTGGTGCCAACCTGGAGGTGGGGATGGCCATTTTCTGGCCGTATGTGCTTTCTGAAAACATCATGGCGGACATACAAGCTAAGAACCCCTACGCCGTGGTTCTTCTATCTTATTACGCCGTGCTTTTGTGCGTGATGGAGCCAACTTACTGGTTTTTCAGGGGCTGGTCGAGGAGGCTCATCGATATGGTCGACGAGCGACTGGCAGGTCTTCCAGTACTTTTGGAGGCAGTGAAGTGGCCGAGGAAACAGATAATGGATTTACAAGGTCATTATTACGGAGTTGGTCCTGTAGGATAATGTCGGGTCCTGTGGCTCGATCATTGGTTTCGGGAGGGGCTGGTTGAGAGATGAGCGTTACGCACGCCACCAATTTTGAAGAGTTATGATATGCCATTCCGTATGGATGATACTCTATGCTTTTTTTCTTCTCATTTGAGCGCTGTTTCTCATACCCATGTACCTTTAATCCTCATGCACCATTCCTGGCATGCCGGCCCCTGCAACTTAAGAGCTGGCTCGTTCGAGCTGGTGCCCGTTGGTTGTTTGTAAAGTCGCTAAAGTCTTCCAGACGACTTTTCGTAGTTGTACTTGATCATCTCTTGATTTTATGGCATAGCCTGTCTCTTCCATCTTCTAATCTAACATCCGTTGACACAATACATTAAACGGCGCCAAAGTATGTAGGCTCGAATATCAATTACTAAGTCTCGAACGCGATCAGCCATATGAAGTTACATCTCAGGATTGAGGGAATTGATAGAGGCTGCGCCGAGGCCCTTAATTAGCAACTCTATATGTAGTAATAAGCAGGATGCGAGGTTGTGAAGTCCTGAGCAACACATTCACTGTCATGCTCCTCGGCGGGTTACTCGCTCAGGACTTTTCGAATGCGGGAAAGTCGATTGGGTGTACGGCAGAGTACAACAGATGCCGGTCCAATTTTGATGATGATACGTTACTGGGCTTCCAAAGACAGTCCACCGACTACGTTTAAATTCAAAGGGCGATGCTGTCGGATACTTGACTTCGACGTCGGCGGAAGTGAAATAGAACTATCAGCAGCTACTAACTAATACTTCGAGATAGGCAAAAATATGAACAGTTTTTTCCATCCAATTTCGTTCCATGTCCAATCCTAACTTTCAAAAATCATAGCTCCCATCCTAGGTACCTTCCGAGCCAGCAGTTCTTCATCTCTTTTTTCCATTCTCGATAAGAAGTGCTGAATGCCCGCTTCAACCTCGACAGGGCCACAGATTTCTTCACAAGGCAATCGTGATTTCCTCATTTTATCAGCAAGCTGAGATGCTGATAAATCCATGACGTCGAGAACTTGGCGAAGACATTGATTTCTTCTCGAATACCAGCTCTCTTGAGATGGCTGGTCATGGCCGAAAACTCGCTGGCTTTGATATTGGAGTTCCATCCAAAGAATATAACTTGCTATCGAGGACTTGACATCCTCAGCTGGGTCTGTTTCCATGATAAGCTCGCTGTTAACGTTAAGCGTAAAGATATCGTTCTTGTAGTCCACATGTAGCCCGGACTGTCTCATATGTTAGTAATCCCTATAAGAAAAGGCTAGCAGGGTATTTCCATGCCTTTCTAGCATCAGGCCTAACTGCCAGTTTCTTGTTGATGTCTGCGCCTTCTTTGCAAGAGGCGGCAAACGTTGATTTGATATGTCGTACCCAATCATCAAATAATTTTCCGCAATCCCGACCGGTGTTCTGCATCATCCCATCTTCCAAGATCTCAATAAATTCGGACTCCTCATCTAGGATATCGTTAATATCGTCATCAGGAAGTCGATTTGGGCTACCAAAGATAGAGTAGCAGCCCGAGAAGTTCTTCGGAGATCGCTGGCAACACACATGCGTCATCCCCATCTCGTCGTGTTTTGCCCTTCGTATAAGCGACAAAAGAGCTTTCTTTACATCTGTTTTGCCTCCGTTCTCACATATAAGGCAAAGCCATTCTATTGCCCAGACTGGAAAGTACGGTTTACTCCAACATCTGTAAATGGAATGTCCAAGTGTTGCACCAGGAAGACAGCCACAGGGCGAACAGGGACATCTGCAGTTGTCTCTGGCTAGAAGATCTGCTCCGTTGGCAATCAATACGTGGACTGTGTTCATGGCTGCCCAAGTCACATTTGCCGCTCCACCCTGTACCTGTTCCAAGATGTGATGAAGCGCTGTGCGATGGCAATCATCTTTCAACGCGACATCGGCCCCAGCATTGAGGAGACCCTTCACGAGGCTAGCGTTGCATCTAGCAGCAGCAGCCATCAGAGGACTCCGACCTGCGCTGTTAAGGTGGTTAATAAGGGTGAACCCATTGTCAAGCAACGCCTTCAAGTCTGAAGCTGATGAAGCATCGTGTAGAAGGGTGTTGTCTTGCTCCATCTCACCCAACTTGTCATAGGTAAAATTGACATCGCTGCACTTAGCGAGGAACTGGTGAATGGATACATCTCCGTCGCGTCGGTTATGCGGATACACGACGTGAAAAAGCAATGTTGCATAACGGGCCCACGCCTCTGCAACTTGCTTATCGCACAAGGCCTCAATCCGCGAAAGACAGTTAAGAACGAGCTTCCAATGTCCTCGCAGAGACCCATAATCTATAAATGTGCGATTATATCGGCTGTCCCTGGCGTTTATGTCCGCACCAGCGTCAAGAAGCATCATCACAGACGTCTCTTGGTTTCCCGCTGCTGCGTACATCAAGGGAGTATTGCCATAGTTGTCGGGGGCGTCTAGATTGGGGTTCGATCGTAGAAGAACTTCAAGGTGTAGAGGATTCGAAACAGCAAAATGGAGAGAAGTCTGGCCGAGAATGTTTCGTTCGTCGACATGAGAGCGAGGGATGAGTTTTCTAATCGACTCTGGGGAGCCGAAAACGACGGCTTCGTGAAGAGGCGTCAAGCCAGCGAACCCTACAAAGCAACTGTTATCATTGCGAGGTTTCGCAGAAATCCAATAGAAGACTCGACAGAAGACTCGCCTTGATTGTGGGTATGGACTATGCTCAAGTACTCCACAAAGAATGGGTCGGGAGCGATTTCTTCAGCATACCAGTACGGCGAGGACACTTCCGGCCAGTTCTGTGCGTCAGCTTCAGTCGCATCAAAGCCCCATTCAAGGAGGGTTTCCAATAAACTCAGATGAGGGCCTTCGCCGATCCATCGTGCGCACAGAGAGAGAAATCTATAATCGTATAATAGAGTGAGCCACGTTCGTTTGTGGGTCGGGTCTGGTTTCTCTCTACAAGAGCATTACTCACCCAGGACGTCTAGTTCCTTGTGTCATCCTGAATTCTTGCATGAAAAGCTCGAGTAGCTGGAACTGTCGCTCTGAACCCCATGGCTGGCGCAGAATCATCTATTTGAAGGTTAGAACATGAACACGGTAAGTTAGGTGATCATACTTCAATGTAGGACTTTCCGTCTGGGTCAACATGCGTTGGGAATGTTGGATCCGTTTGATACAGCTCAATGAGCCCATTTTGAGCCGTTTCAAAATCAATTAGGTAATTCTTACATCTCCATATGAATTCAAATCCGGGAGACGTATATGGCACAATTCGTTCCATCTCGAAACTGGGGCGAAAGGAAAACTTTCCCGATTCCGTAAGGATGTAAAGTTGGATTGCCGCCGCCCACCGAATTCCAAGCTGCGAGAGTGCGAGTCTGAACGTACCGCCATAGTTGGCAGCGTTACAGGATGGTTTGTCGCAAGTTTGCTGAAACGCCGCAAGAGGAGTGTATTCGAGTGCCCAGAAGCGTCGAGAAGTTCTCTCCGTACGATGGCATGAACAAGAACAAAACCTTGACATGCAGTTCCCACGATACTTAGGTATCTGGTTTATCATGCCGGCAGAAGTCCTCATAGGAACCAAAGTTTCAGATGATGGGGGTGAAGAAGCAGCCGACGGTGTTTGAGGCGTGTTTGGGCCGTTCGAGGTGGTAGAGTTTGATACAAGAGCAGGCGGGTTATGAAGTTGATTTACTAATATTATCTCCCGTAGACATATTAATGTGCGATGGGAGGTGAGCCTGATGTAAAGAATGTAAGCTAACCGAGCGCGGGGTATACGGAGGATTCCCGGTATGTATGTACTTACAGGATCAAGTTGATCTTAGCCGCTTGGATATTTCGTAGTAGGTCTTTAACGTCTTGTTTCCAATGGCGAAAACTTAAGAGCGTTTTGATCGTCTTCGATCCCCTGCCCTTATCAGACTCCACTGGCAACTTCTGGATCAGCGCTTCCAAACCCCGGATGGAGAGACCACAACTCGCTTCACAATGCTGAAAAGCCAAATCATGTGGAAGCCGCTCGGCTCCGTTCATGAGATGTTCTAGAAAAATCAGTTCCTCTGCTAGACGCTCCAGCTCAGGGAGAGCCTGTTCGGCGTTCTTCAGGATATTGCGCAGTGTGCTGATGCCAGAGGCAATCTGAGCCAGTAAAGAGATGAATCCCGTAACGCCGGTGGCAACGCTCAAAGGATCCCCCATAGTGGCAAAATATCGTAAAGAAAGTACTTAGGTTTGAAGGACGACCAAAAGTGTTTGTGAATGTAGAGAAAGAGAGACAGAGCCCCAAGGGCGAGAAGATGAAGTATGGTAGTCATCAGGCTCTTCAACAGGGTGCCTCGCAATCTGCCTATGATACTGTGCCTCAAGCCATGTATAACAGGCAGCCAATCAAGAATCAAGAGGACTGCATTTCCGACGCAATGGTTGAAGCGCTCAATTTAAGACCGAACAACCAACAGTGTGCTCTTGTGTTGTTACCGCGCGCTAAAGTATTGTATACGGACCGGCAAGCTTTGAGTCCTGTTGGCCGGACACAGACTCTTGTGAAACTTAGGGTGGACTTTCATCCGTTCTTGCTCTAGTGATCGGTTCTTGGTTTCTGGCTGCTTTTTTTTAATGGATTCCATGGAGTTCCTTAATGTCCCATACTGGCAGCGAGGGTCTCACTAATTATGGAAGATTCGAACACGTACCGTTCCAACTTATTCGTGCTATTTTTGCGACCATATGAATCCATATAAGTCAGGAGAAACAGATCATTTTCAGTCTTCTGTATTTAGGTATACAGTTGGAGTGTTTTGTTCTTTAAATCTTTTCCAAACTCATGACGCCTCGTCCACGGTTTTCTAACCGTACCATAGCATCACACGCCTGCGGCCGAAGAAGGCATTCAATAGTAAATAAATGCCTTGGAGCACGCTGCTTTCATTACACACGGTCATATTCCTGCAGCTCCTCGTCCTTGTGACTGTTCCATAGTCATGTTGCAAACCCCCCTTGTGACAACATGGAGGAACTTGTCCCACAACTCGGCGTCTTCTACCTCAAACCCAACAATCCCTTATTGCTGACTGGTAGTATAAGGCTCCTCGCCAGAAGTCATTGCGATACCTGCTGATACGAACTAATCTCTGCATTTGGTTTGCTAAGCGAATGCAGGAGCATGTCTCTACGCACAAAGCGATGGGGAGTCGCTGTCCATAATCGTACTGCACAAGACTGTCTTTAAGAATTGTGTCGCTGAGTATGACCTCCAGACGGCTGACGTTCTCGTCTCTTAAAAGTTACGAGGGGGCGTTGCTATGCTGTTACTTGATGCTGAATCTATTACTGTAGTGATACAGACGAATTATCTTCCTCGACGGGAATGTCTGTAGTTGAGTTTAACTGTGTATCTATTGACATTCGTTACGACGCAAAATTCAACTGACGGCGATGCTGATAGTACCAAGGGATAGGGAAGGAGGCAACTAGCAACAAAGCTGGTTATATTTGGACTAGGTAATAAAGATGTCGTGATGTGACACTCGGTAGGATAAGAATGGCTAGGCACCAACGGACTACCAATTGCTCTCAGCTATATCAAGTTCCGACCCATTTAACATGTTGGGATCGCTATTAATTATTGGTAACGACACGAGCCTGGCACTTTTGTCTATAAGCATGCCTGGATGTAAAATACAATAAGGGGTCAATACAAGAGGCCAGATAAGAGTAGACAGTGTCCAAGCACTCTTTTCACTCCATATAAAGATTAAAGAGACGTGAAACTCGTAATTTCACATAACACAATTCGGCATTGACTATCGTTTGTGTATTTGGTAAAAAAGAACATGTGCTATTCCATACTAGCAAAATCTTTTCGGACCGAGAGACAAAGGAAGAGTCACAATTAACCTCCTTCATTCACTGATTTGGCCGACAGCGTTTCTAGCCAAGTTCTTGCACAGCCAAGGGATATAATTGAAAACATTACATACAGATAGAAGTTCTGTCACAGAACGCTGAACGAGATCAAACAATGGCTTAGACTTGACATATCAAGGCTGATATACGCATGCACGTCTGGGTTGAGAAACACGTATAATACATAGGAGGTGACCGCAGGATGAGAGACTTTCATCTCGCTTGCACACCTAAACCTGCAATCCGTTTGCCTCGAGGCTGTCCGCCGACGGTGCATGGCGCCCACACCCGAACTGACGTTGGCTGTAGATCACTCTTTATGATTTCACCATGATATCACCCGTCCGCCCGCCTTAGGAGCTTGTTTTCATCCTCGCGAGCTCTTGAGGGGAGAAAAAAAAAACCACCCAAGAGGGGGGAAAAAACACCGACGCACTCCTCTCCGTCGCTAGCTGCTCCAGTGACAAACCCCGGAGCCAACCTTCCGGTGTGAGGTTTTGATATCGCCTCTTTTAGTCAAGCTCGGTAGGGGAGAAGGGTGACCGGAGAGGAGCTGTGTGGATACTACCACCCGTGATGTATTTCCTCTTGGCAATAGAGCAGTCAGGGAGACAACAACACTGCAGACTGAGAAAGGAATGGAGAGGGAACTTTTTTCATAAAAAAAGAATAAAAAAAGCCTGTTATCAACGAGATGGGAAATCGAGTACCGTATCGTACAGAGTATGTCATTGAGACACTCTGACTCCGGCCGTCTAGACAAAGTCCAGGCCCGACCCCGATGAGGCAGTCTACGCGTAACACGGACCGAAAATTATCAAAAGCATTTCTTCTTTAATGCTGAGAAAACAGACGACCGGCATGCTATATTCTGCATCGCTGAACCTCCGTACCATGGAGACAGAGGCATCCTTCTGAGATTCGGAAACGATCTATCTCCCTGACACGGTTGGTTGACGTAGCTGGCGAAAAGATCATCCCGGTCCATGAGTTCCTGCATGAAACCACCACGCTCACAACCTCGAAAACTGGCTGACATACAGAGTCGTTTAGCAATGCGCTTTCCAGTCTTGGGGTTTCAGGTACCCATCCCAAGCAACGAAGGCTAAACTGTGGGGCAGCTCAAGTGATATTGCAGCCCAATGATACATAGTCTTCAACGACTTGCAGCTACAACAGGCGACCGCCTCATGTAGTAGCAATCGTAAAAGTGGGGGAAGCCCCTTGAATTCTGGTTTCCTGAGAATTGTCGATCATTTGGATATCTTCAAGAATTCAAATGCCCCAAATCATGATTATCCTGCTGCCGACCTTGCTTCAGGCCGCGGTAAAGCCCACCGCTGATGATGATAATCAAAAGCCCATTTGCGCAAACTCGAGCCAGTCAGGCCCCGGTTGGTCAGGTAACGGATTCCGATCCGGGATCCCGAGGAAGGAGTATTCTCTGGGGGAAATCAAGACGGGCCAGGCCGCCCTGACCATAATGACTTCATTGTGGACATTGCGGCCTCGCAAATGTGGAAACGGCCTGGTAACGTGCTCCCGTGTTGTCCAGGGAAGCCAGGCCAAACGGTTACCAACATGGCAAACATGCTGCAACAGTCGCAGATAGGATCGGAAGGTTGCTGGCACAGCGATCACAAGACGTCAGGATAGACCAGACCACGTATCCGTAAACAAGCACCGACGTATATCCTCGCTGATTGATGCCTCTTACCATACAAACGGCCATCTGAGAACTGATCCGAGGTGACTTGTCTGAGACGGCAGTGGCCAATGGGGAAAAGTCATGATGACAGCCCACGTGCCGATTCGAGCTTTGTGCAGGTCCCTAGGGTCACCGCCCTGTGGCAACGCGTGAGAAGACATGCTGGTCAAACGGTCGAATGACGTCAAGGGGTGTTTTGCATCGTGTTGGAACCGGTGCGGGATTCTCTCGCAATTCGGCGCCGCGCGTTGCAACTTGCAGCACTAGCAGCAACAAAGTTGACTGCATCAAAATTCAAGGGGCCGTCCCATCGGGATGACGATCATTCCGGGATGGAGTTCGGCGTGCGGGTGATGAGCCGCTGGCTTGATGTTGCTGATGGCAGCACGTCTAACGGCCAGATCCAGGGAGCATGGCCATGGTTCCATCCGGGCGAAGTTGCCTAAACTTGAGTTTGTAGTGCGCGTTAGACGAGCTGAAAAAGAGGCAAATGCTTGTTCTGTGTCATGTATGTAGATGCTGACAACGCGCAACGTCAAGCTTGGGGTGCAATGGCCCGGCGCAGTGAGCGTACGCTCTGCTGTTCCCCATTCCCCAGACCTGCCTTGGTCGTCTCATGCATCGACCAACCAAGAGGCAAGCCAAGACTGGGTCCAGCATGGAAATCCGGAATTAGTGACGGACAATATGGGCGACGCTTTTCGGAGCAGCAAGGTACCCTGCTCCGATGTAAGTTGGCATTTGGGTCCGATCAAGAAACGCGGGTGTGGGTTGACGGAATGTCGAGATGTGTATCGCCTAGAATTCCTGAACCATGTCTCGCAACGGGACGGGACTCGACGTTTGGAGAAGCGAGACAACATGCATTCAGAGGCGTGGCTGGTGACGCCGGCAAGGGAGCAGGAGGAGGATCTGGTGTGGCTGGTGCTGCAAAAAGGGTCCAAGAAATCTTGCTCGGCCTCGGCGGCGGCGGCGGTGGCACAAGACGAGTAAGTACTATGTACCTACCATAGAGAATGACGAAAGAAGGTGGCTCGTGCGCAGACGAGGTCTAGACCAGTCCGTAGGGGACTACTGGCTTTTTTGAGTTTTCGTTTGACCCGCGTGCGGAATGTTGAAAGCGCAATCGGGTGTCTTGAATACCGTGATACTATGCTAAGTGCATCGAGCTGGGGGGGTAGGTAAGGTTCGGAGAGGTAGTGCCACGCTGTGGCCGGTCGAGTCGAGATAATCTAGTGCTTTCTTTCGGAACGTCTCTCCCAGCCAAGCTGAGCGAGCTGAGCCGCGGCGAGTGTGGTTGGAAAAGCTGGCTTGAGTCGGAAAAGATGTCGTATGAGATCATTGCTGATGCGTAAAAAACAAGCAGGCAATCGCATGGAAAGGAAAGGGGGACCAAACCTTTGGGAATCCTAAACCCAAACTCGACCCGGTCTCCGCGTCGCGTGGATGATGGACGGGATGCATGGGCTGGTGAACTAGTACTACCCAGTAGCGAGTGCAGCACATGCACTCAGACCAACGCGACGCTGATACATCGAGCGTCGTCAGTGAAATGACAGTGGCGTGTGTGGCTTGCGCATCGTCGCTCATCATCATTTGAATAGACTAGTGGTTCGTCGCGGGGTGATTCGGTACGTAGCGAGAAGAAGAAACCCGCAATGATTGGCCAGGTCGGAGCAGAATAGGCAAGCAATGGGCGCGGTGATGCGGTGATGCGGGTAGATGCGAGCCGGAGACGACGGGAATCCGCGTCTCGGAGGGGCATCCAGGACAAAGAAAGACACAACAACAAGAGGAACAATAGCAAGATTAGCAACTGCAGCGGACAGGCTGGACGAGCGAGGAGTACGAGGTGCGAGGAGAAGCAGTGCAGTGGGTGAGAAAAGCAGCGCATGATCCCTGCAGAGACACGTTTGGCGATGAATTGAACGAGGGGCATCGGGCGGCGAAGATGGGATGTCCTCACACTCTTGGCCGAGAAATGAATCATGGGCCTTGACTGGTGCTGCACCATGGCGTCCAAGGGGCCTCAGGCAAAAGGATGGCCCCACAAGTTCCCTCCAATGGTGCGCCTGTTTCCACGGATGACATCCCTGCCAGGGACGCGGGTATGACGATGAGCGAGACGTCATAACGGGGGCCCCGCCATCCAAACGAGTGGAACACAGCTCCGATGCATCCTGGAAGGGAAGCGGCCGAGCCCTGCTCGTGGTGGCTCGTCTCCTGGTTCCTTGCGCTCTCTGTAGCCAGGCGGCCCAAATCATGGAGATGGGGGAGAGAGTGCGAGCTTTTGCATCTTTGACAGTCAGGGCTTCTCCTGTCTTGCCCGACTTCTGGGTGTTGCTTTTGCAGGAATCCGCCCACCTCGCTTCCGTATGGGCCAGCCATGGACGGAGGGATGGATGGATTAGACACTATGTGCGTAGTGTATGTACATAGCAGGTAAGAGTATTTTCTTGGAACGGTCTGTTTTTGAAGGCGATTGCAAGGGTTCCTATCGCCGGCAGTCATAATCACACAGTGTCATCACCGTCATGCCGTGCGTCGTCCCAAAGCAAGTGGCCGGCATTAGCGCCACAAACGCCCCTGGGAGTCGCCAGCTTGGCATGATGATAGCGGCGGTCCACGGCTAAAACACAGTCTGGCTGGCACAGTACGCCGATGCGCGTGCCCGATTCTTATGTCATCACTTTCGACGGCCTGGCCCCGCGAACTGGACGAGGTCGAGGCCGAGGTCGAGGTGCAGAAACAGGAGGTTGAATGGCCTTGATTCCCGCGGAATCCCTCAATGGCCCCTTGCTTGCTTCTAGTGTAGTAGGCGCCTACCCTGTCGAGCCGTGCCCAATCTTGGATCCGATGCATGCCAAACGGGTCCGGGGTTGCGATGGGCACCTTGTGATGAAAGCGACGATTTGAAACGACGGGGTTGGCTGAAAACATCACGATCGGAAGTGACCTCGAAGCTTGGAAGAAAAAGAAAGAGAGCCATGGCGGAATGGGTTGGGGAAGGTACGTACGTACACAAGGGACGTAGATACATGCGTAGCTACGTACACAAATGCTATACGTACTATGCGTACAGTACACACCTACATGAACTTGGGAAAGAGCAAGGCAGGCGGCAGGCAGGTCGTGATCGGTAAGCTCTAGCAGGCAGGCACATAGGTGTAGGTAAGGTCACCTACTACGTAGGTACTTTTCCTCGCTCTGCTTCTTCGTCTGTTCGAAAGGTGCGGCGCTGGACAGATAGGGAAGGAAAGGTTGGGTCTACCGTCTCTGTGCCTGTCCGCCCGCCTTCGTTCAACGTGACTGGCTGCAGCAGGCGCCGTCTTGGCAAGCTGTCCCGTCAGTCATCACCGTGTTCCATGGAATGAATGCCCCCGCTTTGGGGCGCAAGTGTGAGTCTGGTGCTCCTGCGCAGCCCACCACGCTGCAGCACAACTGAGGGAGGAACAGGAGAGGAAAGAAAGGGAAAGGGGAAAAAAAAAAAAAAGGAAAAAAGGAAGAAATGTTGCTTCCCGTCTTTTCCCCCTCCCCTCCCCTCCCCTCCTCTCCCGAGTTCACAAGCACCCGTTTCTTTCCCCTGTGCCGTCTGTGCGCTCGCTGCTGCTCGTGTTCTGCGTCCAAATCCACCCCTTTGTCGCCATCCATGACTAGCCTGCCTGGCCTCTACTACCGCTGACTGTTGATGCTGTAGCTGTTGCTGTTACTGGTGCTGCCGAGTCCCGCCGCCGCTTCATTCCTCGCTTGCCCTCCTCCGGCCTTTTCCCACCCCTCGCCCTCTTGCAAGGTACATCGACACCTTCCATCGCCAGCTCCATCATCAAGCAGTCCCAGCTCCTCCAAGTACACTACTGCACCTGTCCAACCCTGCAACCGCCTCTCTCACACACCAGACACATTATTTACACCACCCTCTCTCTCTCTCTCTCTCTCTCTCTCTCTCTCTCTCTCACGCACACACACACACACACACACCTCCCTCGCCCTCTGACGCCCACCTCCTCTTACGCATTCCCACCTCTGTCATCATCGTTTGCCTGTCCCCCGAGCAGAGACAGAGACCGAGAGGGCGCGATCCAGTCCCTGCGTGCGCACAGTACACACTACGCACTGCTACACGCCGTCATCGTCTGCCATTCTTCGCCTGGCCCTGTCGACCTGAACCTTCCACACCCCCGGTTCATTCCTATTTCCCCATTTCCCTCACACCTTGCTTTGGTACCTAGCGTCGTCGCTTTTTGGCTTGGTCCCCCGGCTCTCTTACCCAGCCCAGTCTACCCAGCCTACCCAGTCACCTCCAGTTGAGACAGACGTGCTGTGTGTGGTGCTTGCTTGCCTTGCTGCAGCCCGCGTTCCCGCCCGATCTTCAGTTGGCCTGTTCCTCCAACTTCCGTCATCCGAGTCCACGTTGCCCCTCCGCCAACATCACCACCACCACCGCCATCCGCCCGCAGTCCACAAATTCCTCCTTCTTGCAACAATTTCTCCCTTTCAGCCGCCTCATCCCCCCTCCCGATTTCACAAAGAAACCAACCTTGTGTTTCTTCCTCGTCGACTCGACACATACTTTCAATCTTCTTTCCCGTGACAGAACCCACTACTTCGCCCTTTCGCCCTGCATTTGCATCTACTCGCAGCTGATCGCACTCGCCCCGAGAGCATATTCCCCACGACTCGTGCTTCGCCGTCTCCGCATTACCAATCACAGAAAGAGCAGCAACCCCCTCAACTAGGGGCAGGCCGACTGAATCAGCCACCGCCCATTGAGTTGCGACGTGCACTTCACACCAGAGATACCAGGTCGCGAATAGCCTCGCATCCCGTCGCTCTTCGTAGCGACTCCAGCAACCAGCATGTCGACGATACAGCAGCTTAAGAACTTTATCCGACACGGTACGATAATCCCTCGCCTCCCCCCTCACTCCCCACGACCTTCCATAACTAGTCGCCTCGGCCATGCTGCGCTGCTTGGCTTTGTACTTGTTCAGTCGTTCGTTTCTCTACACAATACTGACGCATTTCGCCCTCAGGAAAGCAAGCCCGAGTCACAAACACCGACGAGCCGGTACCTAAGCAGCAACACTCGCCCCCTCAGAAGGCCCAGGTGGGCGTCTCCGAGCCTGCGTATCCCGCTGCCAACCCTGTCCAAGCGATCCCTGAAGCATACTCAGTCGCCGGCGATGGCCAGCAGAACCGCGCTGCGCAAGCTGGCCACGCTGCCGCCCACGCCGTCGAGCCGAACCAGCACAAGACCTCCAAGGCGGGCAAGAACATCGACAACACGCACATTGCGAAGCTCATTGCCGAGGAGAACGAGAGCAAAAGCAAGTTCCCGAGATACCCAGGCTTGGAGAGATGGGAGTTGCTCGAGAAGATGGGCGATGGCGCTTTCAGCAACGTCTACCGCGCCCGCGATACTACGGGCGAGCACCCTGGCGAGTGTGCCATCAAGGTCGTCCGCAAGTATGAGATGAACAGCATGCAGGTGAGTTGATGCTTGGGTGGTTACGGCCGCGACCATGATTTCTTCGTTGTTGTTTTTTCAGCATTTTGTTCGTTTTTTCTGCCTTTTCCAAGTATTCCCATACCAACGAGGGCGATCTTAGGGAAACAAGCATTTACACCCGGACTTCAAGAAGGTCCCCAAGGCTGCAGAGGTGCGAAAACTTTTCAATATTTCATTTGTCTTCTCTCGTCGGGCCATCCTCGCTTTCCGACTTACATGTTGCTTCGCTGTCACTGTTACTAAGAGGATGGCTCTCCGTTTACTTCATGAACAACCTTACTGACGCCACCACAGCGAGCCAACATCTTGAAAGAGGTTCAGATTATGCGACAGCTAGACCACCCCAACATTATTAAGCTTATCGACTTTTCTGAATCGAGACAGTACTATTACATCATCCTCGAATTGGCCCCCGGTGGCGAGCTTTTCCACCAAATTGTCCGTCTCACATACTTCAGCGAGGAGCTTTCGAGGCATGTCATCGTACAAGTTGCACAGGCTCTGGAATACCTGCACGAGGAGAGAGGTGTTGTTCATCGGTACGTCTATGCATCGGTGTCGGACGGTCGGGTCTGAAGCAGCGTCGTTCGCGAGCACCCCTCAGTACATGCGCGACTGGAGAGGCGAAATGCCCGTCAGCACCAGCCTCATGACGTCATTCATCCTTTGGCTGTGATTTGCTAACATGCTATGTTTCAGTGATATCAAGCCGGAAAACATTCTATTCAGCCCGATCCCCATTATCCCATCAAAGAACCCCAAGCCCAAGCAGCCCGGCGATGAAGACAAGGTCGACGAGGGCGAGTTTATCCCTGGTGTTGGAGCGGGCGGTATCGGCCAGATCAAGATCGCCGACTTTGGACTCTCCAAGATTGTCTGGGACAACCAAACCATGACGCCCTGCGGTACGGTCGGGTACACAGCTCCCGAAATCGTCAAGGATGAACGATACTCCAAGTCCGTCGATATGTGGGCCCTGGGATGCGTTCTCTACACGCTTCTGTGCGGTTTCCCCCCATTCTACGACGAGAGCATTGAGGTCTTGACGGAGAAGGTTGCCAAGGGACAGTACACGTTCTTGTCTCCTTGGTGGGATGACATCTCCAAGTCGGCCCAGGACCTGATTTCTCACCTCTTGACCGTGGACCCCGACAAGCGATACACTATTACTGAGTTCCTGGCCCACCCGTGGATCAAAGGATCCGGTCCAACCCCTCGCGACGAGAAGAAGACCCAACCGGATATGCTCCGCGCATTCGATGCTTCGAGGATCGTCGACGGCGACCGCCGCTACGACTTCCGCTCCCCTGGTGCAGTCAACCTGCGTGAGGTGTTTGATGTTGGTTACGCCGTGCACAGACAAGAGGAGGAGGCCAAGCGTCGGAAGCAGGTCGGAACCAAGGGTGGTGTTCCCGCTCGCTTCCTCAACAACCTCAACGAGGAGTCAGAAGACGAGGACCAGGAGATGGCCGAGAACAAGGAGGCCGAATATGTCCACAAGCCGTCGCAGGCTACGCAAGCACTCGAGCAAAGCATGCGCAATGCGCAAATTAGAGATCAGCAAGAGCAACAACGTGGGCGTGAGCGCGAGCGACAAGCGCCCATTAACGACAAGGGTTATGGCCAGCACTCGGCGGCTGTCACCGCAGCTGCTCGCCAACAGGTTAGAGACCGCAACAGGCAGAAGGGTGCTTTCGAGCTTAGCCTCGACGGCGCCACCCTGCTGGGCAGGCGGAACAAACAACCTCTCGCGGCTCGGGCTGGTGGGGCATAGGAGCCTCAAACCCCAAGCTGCACTCCTCCAAGGAGTGAGATCAGTCTTACATGAAGCCTCAGTACTACAATGTAGACCTAGAAGGAGGCACTATGATCCAATGTGGGTTTTCTGGCGTATGGGTTAAAGGGATGGCATATCTTGGTCAAGTGGCCGAGGACACTAGCGCAAGTCATGAAACGGACGTCGTGGATATCCAATTGTGTGTGTCAAAGTAGGGTTTTGTTTGTGATTTCTTTTTGGGACGGATTAGCTACGACTCATCTCCTTTTCGCGGCATCATACATATATAGGTTTGGAGTTCATTGGCAACGGGAACCATAATTCCTCGTTGCGACCAACAATGAATGATATTTGCAATTTGATTTCACCTCCAACTTTGTCATCACGCCGCTCCCTCCAATACGTGCGCAGAGAGGGCTACAACATCTTGATGATGATTTGGCCCTTGCAAACCATGCTCCGAAGAGGTCTGCAACACTTCTGACGCAACACATCTGCAAACCGGGAGTTGATTACGAAGGCGCGCAACATCCATCCATTTACACAAGACCGCGCAGGATTCGTATCAAAAGCCCAATACTATTGAACGGAACTCGACAAGACCAAGTCAAACTTGACCTGACGTGTTGTGTCCCCAAGGGCCAATGGGTTTCTTCGATCCCGACGGCGGTGATTCAGGTCATGTATTGGACCGCTTCATGCCTGCAAA
Organism: Colletotrichum incanum; assembly: GCA_001625285.1. Taxonomy (NCBI): domain Eukaryota; kingdom Fungi; phylum Ascomycota; class Sordariomycetes; order Glomerellales; family Glomerellaceae; genus Colletotrichum; species Colletotrichum incanum. The sequence continues at coordinate 57,641 of LFIW01001529.1, forward strand.
GAGACGTGCGACGAGAGCATGGCACTCGATAGCGGATGAATTGGTTGGGCAACAACCGATGTGAGGCATTCTGCAGATTCCAAACGTCGGGTGCCTACCTACCTACCTGGTTGCCGGCGAGAAAGGGGGACAGAGAGACAGAGGGTGAGGTTGTCCCAATTCGCATCAAAAGTGTCGTTGCTCGAGTCCGTTCCAGATGGTAAGGCCATAGGTCACCTAGGTTCCGGGTATCGTTGGGACCGTGCCTTCTCAAGTCATTTCTTGGTTTGTTGATTCACTGATCCGGACAAGGCCAACTTCCATCACTACAGCCTGCTGGAAATGAACTTTGACCCGGGGATAGAGGCCCTCATGATACATCCGGACAGCCATTGATTGCGTCAACTCGATACTGGTTCATGGCTGTCTCTCTGGTACCCACATTTGAAGCCACGGGTGGCACATCTCCTGCCTACTGGGCGTTTGTTTCGTGGCTGCTTCTAACCCCCTGCTTCTTTGCATCATTGTGAATTCTCCCATTCCTCCAAGCCGGACCGCCCCGCCATTCAACAATCAACAACCAGAGCATCGACGGAATGTCCAGTGGGACGATGGTGGAAGAATCTTCTGTCGTGAATGGCTGGACCTGGAGACCTCGATCGTTGTTAATCGTTGGTGCCCAGGTTCTAGGAATAGCACGTGTTCGGCTTTGTCGGTGAGCCAGGTCGCAGGACGTATTATGATGCTGCTTCATCATAAGCCACGACACTAATTGATGTCGATTCAACAACGTGGATGAGGCCCTTGCATCAGCTTTTGTCTGCTTCTCGGACGGCCCCACGACGAACACACCGCCCTTCGATCCGGATGCACACACACCAAGAGGTAGTCCATTGTTCGTCATCCCGAACCAATGCCACTTCAAGCTGCACAACTGCTGAACAGCGAGCGGAACGGCCCGAGCATGGGGATCAACGCCGAGCGGAGCTCACCGCGGTCGTCGATGGGGCTTCATGGATTCGGGGTCCGATCGGATCTAAGGGCCACGATCGCAAGGGCGCCTGCCCCAGATGGCGCAATTATGGGGTCCTTGGCGCCATTCTCTTGGAGTTACGCAACGACGGGTCTTGGAAGAGGCTTGGGTCGTTGTCTCCCACGACGAAACAAGACATTGCACTTGCGACGAAGTCTTTCAAGGTGACCTGACGTTTGGCAAGACGCATCGCCGACTTGTCAGCACTTGCACGGAACTACGTCGACGAACATCGGGTTTCCACTTTGTCAGGGATAACCTAATAGCTTGAATCAAAACAGAGCTTTCGATCGTCCATCGAGATTGTTGTCACACCTTAGAGACTTGTGGTTCAGAAGATCATTATCATCCTGCTGCAATCCACGTCGTTGCCAGCTTCGCAAAGTATTTGGCTGAAATGCAACAAGTCGTATGCAATCTTCTTTCGTCGGCCAGGGCACGATGACATCTGATTGGCGAGATATTTGTTCGACTTTACGACCGAACATGCTATCCCGCCTGGTCGATATCGGCTTTGGGGATATCGGTCTTGGGCATCTTCGTTTTGGGACTCTACGCCAGGTAAGTCCAAACCGCGAGAAACAAAGCATCGTTTCTCTACGGCGAGAAATCGAAGGTGCACATACACGAGATAAAATTATAGTTTCCGTCTGGATTTTCGATGACTGAGGCTCTGTTTCAATAGATTGTCAGTAAAGAACGTTTCATGGACGGATCGACGTTGAACGCATCGGATATTCGAGTTGCACCAGATTGTACGGCCTCCCGATTTCGATATAACCACAAGCCTCACAATCTGTAGTCGAGAGAAGAGAAGGGCGCACCAACCGTAAACTATCTGGCAAACAGGCGTCTCCCTCTCGTTCAAAGAGAACTATGGCACACAACGCAAAGTTACGAGCAGCCTACGACCAAGACTCGAGAACCCTGATGGCCTGCATTGATAAGAGCCGAATCGGGCATGTCTCAGGAACCTGGATGGCCAACCTTGATGGCCTCTCCTCACACACAAAATCAGTCTCCGCCATCACCTTCTCACCAACCATCGCCCGCGATGCTGATGCCTCTGAGCAAGATAGCCAGCACATCCATGAGCCATGGTCAGGTCAGGCGGCAGGACTCAGCATCGACAACGGGCGACGGACGTGGATAGACCGCTGGTTTTGATGAGACAATTTTGACCAGCCGGTTCGCGCTGCGTCCCGTTCCCATCTGGGGAATGCTGGTCCTCCCTTCCACCGCCATTATGAGGTCGGCCCCTGGGGAACGGAGCTGGCGAACACATATAAGGATGCCGTCTGTCCTGTCTGTTTCCTAGTTCTGACGCACTCCTTTGCCATCTCTCTACCTGAACGCAACCGACGCATTCAAGTTGACCGATCCGGCGACCAATGCTGGCCGAACGAAGGGGTAGGCGAAAGGCTCGAGTTGCAGAGACTGAAGAGAAGCGAGAGAGGACCTGTACACAGTATGAGTCTGGCTCTGCTTCTCGTCTCTCTTGATGTCTGATGATTCACCTCTCGGAAAGCGGCTCTCTCAGCTGGGCAGAGACTGCGAGAACCCCCCACGGTAATGAGCCACAGCTTCTCCTTTTTCTCATTTCTCTCCTCTCATCCCCCCCCGTCACACCGGCCTCTTCACCTCGAGCCCGGAGGCATTGGCTGATTGGGCAAGCTGGCTCCATCACGAGTTGTCCAGCGTCGCCGCCGGCCATTCTCGATGATTGGACAACCCACGCCTTTTAGCTAACAGTTATCGCTTTTCTTTGTTCACACAACGTCCGATAGGGAATTTTACCAGGATTGTCTCCCCCTGGCAAGGTTCTTCTGATGCTCCCCAAAGAGGCGGAGCCGAGGCAGAGCTGAAGTTTAGGGGAGAGCCTATAGTCTCACTGGTGAGACTCCATCTCTGTGTTGTCCTAGTCTTCCTGAGGCTTTTTTCTTCTTCTTCACTTCTTGACGATGGATGGCCAGGTCATCTGGTCTGGTTTCCTTTGTCGATTGTCCATCTTTCTACTTTCTTGCCTCTATGTTGTCCGCCTTTTGGTCGATGCTGCCTAGTAAGCAGACGGATCTCAGGTGGCCCAACTGCTAGTCCCGACTCTGGCCAATACGGGATGGCTGGGTCGCATCACCTGTAGTCCTAGGTGTGGGATGGCACAAACTCTGTTTCGCGCGGGTGCCGCTGCCAAGCGCATCACAAGCAGATTTCCCTCTCTGTCGTCCTACATACGTAGTCATGCACACACCAACGGATACACCTCATTCATCCAACCACGACGAGCTATGCCGCCATCGGTTTTCTCAATCTGGAGCCGTGCCCCTAACGTCGTCCACTCCGGATGCTCGTGAACCCCCAAACCATCCTTTCACCCACTCGACAGTTCACAACCCAGCCCGGCCCTACCCACTCTCTCACGCCCTCCTAGAACCGAATGTCTGACCGACGATGGGGCAGGGCGGCCCCAATCGGGCACTTGTCGTCCAGTCACTGTCGACGATCCCTCCAGGCGCGCCATCAACATCCCATTCACGCGACCACGGCAGCCATGCACGCTCCATCCTGCCCGCCGCCCTGCCGTGGCCTGCCATGAACATCGAAACCTCGCGTGTGGATGCCCAGTAGCACGCCTCACCTCGCCCAATCACAGCACCCCACCTCCCCGTCGTCGGGTGGGCCCAGGCCCGAACGTGGCACCCTGCTCCGTGGCACCAGCCGACCACACGTCTCGAAGCTTGCACAGCTCTGCACCCGTAGACTCGGTCCCAAACCCCGCTCCGTAACGGCTCCATCCCACCATTTCGAGACGCAGAGAGCTATTATGGATCCAAGCATGGAAGTGCCAGCCTGATGCGGTATCATACAAACCGCCATGTCAGCCTCTCCAGTACACCAAGGACCCTCGCGCGGCATTCGCGGTCTACTTCTCCGGCTATCCCAGGATGGGCATGCACATTTCTCCGGCCACGCCCGTTGCCTACACGTAATCGCGAATGAAATCGCGCTGGCTCATCAGATAGCCGCCTGATGTCCAGCTGACTGATACGTGGGGGAGATGGCTCGACGACGGCTATATAAACGGCAGGATATCTCTGATCAGTTTGCGCCTTTTCTTCTTCATCCGACTCATCAGCTTCAATTTCCACATCTCAAACACAAACACTCAAGCTTTTTCGCTTAACTCAACAAACTATCAAAATGGCCCCTTGGTGAGTGGCAAACGCCCGCCGACCTCTCTACAATCCGACAGCTTAAAGATTTGCGAGCTGCTTTCGCGAGCTGCTTTTGCGAGCTATGCAATCTTTAAGCTTTCGCGGCTGTAGATAGTCAGCTTACAGAAGTTACCTCGATACTAACCTCTTTAATACAGCTCTTGCTCCTCTTGCGGCTCCAGCTGTGCTGGCTCTTGCACCACCTGCTCTTGCGGCTCTTGCTCCGTAAGAAAAGCCCCGAACAACACCCTGGGAGGACTCAAACACTGACTTTACAACCCACAGCACTAAATTCAGCATGACGCTTCTGCCCCATCATATCTGACAGCCCGGAAGAGGCTCGCTCGCCAGTAATCAATATCCACCACGAGCTGTGTGCCCTCCAGTCGAAAAACATGGATCCTCGTTTCCGGGTGGAAGGGTTGAAGGATATCGAGCCGGAGCGGATTTGGACTTGCTGGAACAGTCTCTGCAAAGTAAACTGCCGAGACGGGCTTTCCCTTGCTGTGGAGAACGACATGGCATCCGCGCAGGGAAAAGTCTGTTTACGCCGTCGACAACCCGGCAGCTGCCTTGGGTGACTGGCTCGAGATGGAAAGAATGCTTTTTGTTTTTTCTCTTCTCGTGGTGTGATAGTTTTTTCTTGTTTTGATGAGATATGGCAGTACGAATTGAAATGCTTGATTCCCGGGATCTTGTGAAAAGTCTCCTCTTGATGATTTTGAGTGATTTAAACGTTGGTGATTTGAGCGTAGTGTGATGTGGGGGGTCTCTGTTTGGCAAGCGGACCACGTCGAGCTTTCTCCAAGAATCGCTGCCGCCCCGAACATGGGCATGAATCAAGTCCATGAGGGGAAGCGTCTGCTCCATCTGTTTTCTGCAACAAGGAAGAGTTTGGGCAGAGACCAGCCCGGGTGAGCTGGAGAATGCTGAAGGCCATCCCCCCACTCGTCGGGGGTTGTGGTTCATGCGTGCATGATCGCGTGTGGGTTGCCAAGTGGAGATGCTCGGTTGCAGACAAGATTGGGTGTTTCGACGGGCGGAAATGGGTATCAGCTGACTGGCTTGCGGATCTGTACGCGGTGTTTGTCTGGTGGCGTGGGTCTTGGTGTGTGTAGGTGTGTGTGCGTGTGTGTGAGGGGGGATGCGACTAGAGCTATTGTCGGAGACTTCTGCATTTGCGGGAGACGACCCTGGAGGCGATAGGTCGGTTCGGTGGCGTTGGCTGATAGGGGATGACTTGGAGTTGCTGACTTGGGCATGGCGGCGGGTGAGAGCGTGAGGCGTGACTGGCTGAGTTATCTCGGTGGTGGTTGGAGGTTGGGGATTTTTTGGACTAGTTGTCAAGCAGCGCCTGGCTTTGACGGTCTGAGGGTAGGTATGATATCGCGCGGTCCGTTAAGGCTGAACCTCCCGGCTTCGGTTCCCTCCACCCTAGGAGGGCCGAGTTGGCATCTGGAAGGTCTGGGCACTGGAGCGGGGAGTATCTGCCCATGCTTGTATGCGAATGTCAGCAAGCAGGAAAGCATCGAGAGATATACGGCGCACCTTGATGGTTGTGCTGCTTGATAGACTGCAAGGCATCAACCGAGCTATCTCTGTGCAGCAGAAGCATGCACTGTACTTCCATGCTCAGACTGAGGAGAAAGGACAGTGCCAAAGGCTTCATAGGTTCATGCTACACTGTCCTACCTGTTAGTACCATCACTCCATTACTTGTGCTTTTCCCTAGGATGGTTGAAAATCCTCAGCTCCTTATCTCGTTACACTTTTGCAAACAGTTTCCACAACAAGACGTCTCATTCGAGACCATGAACAGGCGCGGGCCATTTCAGGGAAGCCAAAGGACATTCTGCAGTATTTCCGCTACTGAAAGCCAGACGAAGACTGTGGTTCGACGTAAGAAAGTTGCTAGCTTTTGGTATTGGCTAACGGCTCAGCCCACGTGATTCGGTCCATGTCGATGATACGATCCGCTTCGATTCAAAATCCTACGACAAGACTTTACCTTGCTTGTAGCCGCCACCTCAAAGAAACGAAACATGCTGCATCGCATACTTGAACAGCCGGCTGGAGTGTAGGAGAATGATGGATCCCAGAGAGGGAGAGGAGGTCGAATGAAGCGCAACAAGACCAACGAGCGAGCACGAAACATTAGCGACGGGCAAGCGAACTTCGGCTCCTGGACGATCCAGAAGAAAACCATCCGCCGTCATCGGCAGCATAAGCTTTCGTCTTCTTTGGGGTAGAGCCTGTGCTTCCGCGCGGGGCCTCGCTGAGCTGTCAAACATTACGACGGTCCACACGCATTAACCTACTCGGCAGGGAAGATGCCCGCAGCCGCGCAGACCGACAAGCAGCAAAGGCGGGAAAGGACCCACGAAACCTTGTGCAAGTGCCGATAAGGCTGTGGCGGGCTGGGGAACGACGCGACAACATGTTCATCCAGTCGCTGGGCCATCACTCTGGGTTGGCTCGGATTGTGTGGTTGAACAGTTGAACGAGTTGACGCCCCAGGGTGATCCTGGGTTGGGATGGATGCGACAGTACGGCTGGTTTGAGCTACCGTGTATGTCGAAAAGTTATCCGGCAATTTACTCGACTTGTCAGCGTCCGACACGCTCGCTCGCGGCCTATGGGATCACCGCGGCAGGTGATGGCTGATAGGCGGTAGATTATGCATTCCTTACCCCAACCGTCGACCTACGCTGCGATAACTGGATAGCATGGGCGAAATTGGATCCAATCAGGGCGAAAGAACAAGTGAGACGAGTGTCCGACGGCACGGCTCGCTTCGTTCGTTCGTTCGTCCTATTCTTGTTTGGGAGGGGGTGGCCGATGGCATCATCTGTCCGTGGTGCCACGGCCCGACGGATGAGTGACCATGCGCAGAGTGTGGTAGACGTGGCTCGACATTGTCGCGCGAAGGATCCGACAGCAGAAAGTCCTTCACTTGTTGTTTTTCGTCAGAGGGGGCGTAGATCGCACCTTGAATGCTCGACTAACTGCGACATTCCAAAGCTCTGTGGCGGAAGGCGGCTTTGTTTTTCCATTTCTATTCTGTAATGTGACTTCACAAGAGGAAGAAGACGTTTTTTGTCGGCGAGCGTCAATAACGCATTTTCAGTCCAGTAGGACAGGAAGTTTTCACGGGCCCATCCGGACATTTATGCAGGTTCCAATGTTTGTTGAGCTGGATGCCGTCTCCGCAGTGGATGTGTAAGGGCTCATGGGATTTCATCGACACAATGCGTGTTTACTTTGGAGGCAACTCCGTACAAGTTGGAAGGTTTAGTCTTCGAACGTTTCCCTTGTGCGAGGCCACCGCTTCCACTATGAAATTTGAAATTCCTTTGTATGTCTGATTTCATCGGAGAACGACGCCTCCTGACAATGCCATCAGCATTTCCCTGCGTGCCTTACGTCGCAGCAATACTTCATTCCAGTCGCGCTCGGCCACAGGAACCCCTCAAGTCTTCGGAACCTCGAGTCCGCATTGATTCTTTCGTGTTTTCATTACCAACCTTGATAAATATCTTGGCGGTACATGTTGCTTGCGAAGCCCTTCGGCTACACCCAGCAGCTATTGCATGACAGTTGGTTACATTGAGATAGTCTGATGGAAATTGATCAAAGCTTTGTCGAAGTCATCCAAGCTTTTGGAGGGATGTCTGGCAAATATTATGGAGCAGCCAGATCGAGGGCTGAAAACAAACTGGACCATTGCTTTTTGGATCATCACATTCATGCTGAATGCCAATACAGTGTCAGTAATTGCCCATTGTGGAGTCATGAAAGGAGTTGTCGCCACTTGCGTATTTGTCGGCTTCTCGTAACGCACACTACACAGCTCCTCAGCAAGGACCTTGCAGTACCGAGACGTTGCTGCCCAAAAGAAGAGAGCTAGGACCATTGCCAGTGTTGATCAACATCTGACTTCTCAGGTTCTGGGAATTCAAAAGCAACATGACAAACCATTTCCACACTCATGGCGTTCGGATGCCAGTCTTTGAAGGTCAATATTTAGATGCTGGGTTGACTGTTAGTAGTTGGGAACTGGGGTACTCCAGCTAGTCTTTGATGAAGCTCTTGGGCAGGAATGGTCCCAATATCGATGCTGTCAATATCCACTGAACCGCCAGTCTTTGTAATCAGGCTAAAGGGGGGTTGAATCAGAGAAAGCTTCAAAACAGGGTCAACACCGCATTCAAGTTTTAGGCACAAGGCATTATCAAATAGCATTCCTGTCCTTCCAACCACAGCAACCTATTCGCCGGTGCTGGTATGCAGCGAAGCGTTGCTGAGAACAGTATGATCACTAGAAGCGAGTCAGGACCACCACTTGATCCCTTCTTTTGCCCGCCTAGTCACTTACCCACAAGCTGCCGACAAGTTGCGAAGCACCTTCTCGCCCTAGGAACAATAACCGTCTTTACGACAGATTGATGATTAAATGCCCTGATCAGTCAAGACCACGTATGTCGTCCCCCTGTCGTGTGGTCACTATGGGGGTCCAAATGCGGCGGCTGTCCTTCACATGTGCCTCCAAGAGGACCAACCATTTCATTAGCACCTCTGAGTCAGACCCGAGCGTGGTGTGTTCACCGGCGCGACACTTAGTCATTCAACGTCGACGTTGGGTTTCGAGCCCAGAAGAAATTCAGAAAAGATCCTTGTAACACTATTACATAACAGCCTGATGAGGGCAATTACTGAATACCAAATCTACTGAATGCCTTCTTAGCCGCCACGAATGTGTCCCTGGAATGGTGACATGATAGATCGCACTGAAGTTCCCACCCCCTTAATAACAGACGGCTGCTAGCAGATGGCCGCGATGAAGTCACCAGTCTAACTAAACTATTTCATTGATCGCAGATTCTTGGAAACCGAGCAGTCGACACACAGTGGCCAAAATAAAATGATGATGTGAGCGTCATGTGCCGTGTGTTCCTTGATTAAAGCCTGGACTTACCCACACATGATTGGGCCTTACACTGCCGTCTTTGTTCTAACCGGAGGAAAATTAAGAAGATATTCACGGTTCCAAGAATGCAAGTATTTCAAGTCAAGTTAGCAGCGATTTGCTTAGTATGCTCCAGTGCATGCAGCGCCCTCGTTTTAGCCGAATGGGTATAGCCAAGCGGCTGTAACATACTTTCGGTCGTTTTCCGCATGTGTGGACAGGGAATGAAGTTGCGTTGCATCTGCATGGTGTGAGTAATATCGCATTTGAGCCGCTGCTCTTCTCACTTTTCGCATCGCACACGCATGGAAAATGCGCCTGGATGAATAATACCCCTGGTACTTAAGGATCCTGGGTGTTGAATCACCTTCTGACTCTGGTTAGCAGAAATGAACATGGTTGGTCTAGATACAATTAGTTTCCTAGGGCTATACATCTTGCATTGAAGACATCTGTATTCACTCAGCGGCTGCTAGGCTTTGAGCCATGTTCCAGGCTCTTCGAAAGTCTCATTTCAAGGTAAGATGTTTTCCGGTCAACGGCAAATAACGGCAGACTGCATTGAGATCAGCATTATTTAGATGCACGTCAATAGAGCTGCGTTTGTTCCGGCTCTTCATTCCGCTCGTGGCTTCCTTTTGGCCCAAACATAAGAGGTCAGTTGCTTCTCTACTTTATAACCTCCAGTACGATACCATATTATTGTTTTAGTTTAGTTGATTCAAATGCTCTGAAACTCAGTAAACCAGTGGTTTTGTTTGGTTTCAAATTCGACATGATTTCCTCGAACTTCTCCGCAATCGGCGTTATTCTGCTGCTGGCCAGCCAGGTTCTTGCTGGTCCGTACCCAAGAGACAGGGTCGATCAGTTACAAGATGCCGGCATGGAGAAGCTCAAGGTGTACCTCGCGCAACATCCGCCGAAATCCGGATGTACGCTCGAGAATGCCATGAAGCGCAAAGAGTGGTAAGACTAAACAGCTTGAGAGCTAAAGAATACACGCTGCTGACGGATGGTTCAGGTCATCACTTACGCTTGACGAGAGAAGAGACTACATTTCGGCTGTGAAATGTCTCGCATCTAAGCCACCGAAATACTCCACATCGATTGTACCTGGCGCAAGGAGTCGATACGATGACTTCGTGGCCACGCACATCCAGCAGACTATGAGCATCCACGCAACTGTAAAATTCAATAGCGTTTCATCCAGAGAGACTTTTCTGACTTATGATAGGCCAACTTCCTGTCATGGCACAGATACTATGTCTGGGCGTATGAAAAGGCGCTGAGAGAAGAGTGCGGGTACAAGGGTTATCAGCCGGTTCGCCAAAACATTCACGGTCCGACTACAAGGTGATGCTGATATACATTCGCAGTATGAACATTGGCCATATTATGCCTCTGATCCCCTGAAGTCTCCAGTCTTCAATGGCAACGAGACAAGCATGTCTGGCAACGGAGCCAAAGTACCCCACCCCGGAATTCCTTTCGGTACCCTGACTATACAGCCAGCTGATGGCGGAGGCTGCATCATGAGCGGGCCTTTCAAAGAGTATGCATTTTCTATTTGTGGAAGTCGGCTTCGCGAGACTAATTCACAAATCAGCTTCAAGACAAACCTTGGTCCAGTGGCTCCGGTCCTAAATGATGTCCCACGCAACCCCCGTCAAGATGGCTTAGGATACAATCCTCGTTGTCTTCGTCGCGACGTGAATCCCAACTCGTCAAAGTACACGTCCGAAGCCCACACGTACGATCTCATAACTCAAAACCGCGACATATACTGGTTCCAGACTGTAATGCAAGGCGAGATGCAGAAGGGAAATCCCGGTGTTCATGGGGGTGGACATTTCACTATTGCTGGCGATCCTGGTGGCGTAAGTCATGACTTGGGATACCAGGAAACCTGTGCAAAAGGTTCTTATTAACGATAAGGACGCTGACTTTGGTTGCACTAGGACTTTTACAACTCTCCAGCAGATCCGGCCTTTTGGCTTCACCACGGCATGATCGACCGTACCTGGTGGATTTGGCAAATGCAAGACCTCAACACGCGCTTGACGGCAGTGTCTGGAAGCATAAGTCCGGGGGGCTTTGGAGGAACAAATGGCACGCTCAATGATGATATTGATTTGTCAGTCAATGCTCCAAAGGTGAAGTTGGGCAATTTGCTGGATACAATGAATGGCCCTTTCTGCTACATCTATGTGTAAGGTAATGACCTCAAGATGCTGTTGATCAATAGTTGGGGGTATTTGTTCTTCATTTCCATTCAGTAGTCACATTTATTCTACTCTTAATAATTGTGGTTACCGGTAACGAATAATTGTCTTTTCTACAACTAACTGATAAATCTTGGTTTTGTCATATGTTTTGATACTTTTTGTTCATCCCTTCCCCCCTAAAAGAGCAAAGTTTACGGTTTGTAGTTAGAAATTCAAAAGGCTGTTGTTTGCAAAGGCTTTCACCGTAGAGTTACCAGCAAGGTTAGATGAAGGATGAGTCTGCATTGAGAACTGGCCATAGTCTTGCGGCGCGTGGTTGGCCTCTGGTCTTCAACGCTCAGTTGTTTTTCCGGGTGACAAGACAAGCCAAGCCACAAAGTCATCATCGCAGCAGTAAGAAAAAAATGCTTCTAGTGTAGTATGGCAAAGGCAAGTTTCTTAACAACGCGAAACAGTCAAGTTTACCGTACTAAGACATTTGGAGTGAGGTACTCTTGGCTGGCAACCCTCGATGTCCAGTGCACAACATCAATGGACTGTCTTCTTTTGCCAAGATGGCGAAGAAGCTTTCCTGTTACATAAATCCCGCAGTGTACCCTCGCGTTTCTTAGTCCCAGAACATAGATCAGTTTGCTCACGAATGACAATGATACCAGCATACTCTCTGGCATTTCAGACGTGTCTATGTGGATATTGCATGGCATCAAAAATATGAGATTGTCAGGGGGGAAAAGTCGAGGGGCTATCACTGGCTGACGGATATTTGAAAGATATAGAAACACCCCTACAAGAGCAGAATAATTTTGAGCAAGAGTCGTCACGGGAAGACTTCTCTACTCGAAGACGGGGCGGGGCTGTCTCGTCTAGAGTATAGTTGAAATCTATTTCGCATGATTGATCAAACCGTCCCACTCCAGTCCTTGACATCTTCTCTATCGACTAAAAAATAAGTACGTGGCCTGAGACCAAAGGTCAGCATAGGTCTGCGTCGAGCAAACGATGCAAAATGCCCCAGACGTGGTGGTGAAAATGGTTGAAGTCTAATAAAAGTTTGTGGTTTACCTAATGGTTTGTCTATTAGTTTCCATTGAACGAGGTGCAAAGAACACCTGCAAGCTGGAACAATATTACGAGAACAGTGAAAGGTCCTTTCTTACTGCTCCGAGATATAAAATTATCCCGTGTTATACTCAATGAGTCCCAATAAACCGAATCTTGGTTTCATGTTGAGACAGGAAGTGATATCTGGAATTTAACCGAATGGTTGAGTCAAAACGCTGGAGCTAATCAAAACCCTACGACACAGTGTTATTTATGTACTCCTGGCGCGGTTCTTAGGTACTTCATATTTGGACTTCGGCTACTTCTGGGCGATCTCGGAAGCATGAGTGTGGATTTTCTACCCAAATTCACTCAGAATTGGGGCACAGACCCGTGGCAGGGCAACTGGGCCAGCTCGAGACATATTGGTATTCTTGAACTGGCTGATAGGGATATGCGAAACAAAATTCCCAGGGTCCTCGATGGTCGTCAAAGTCTTTGGTTGGAAACTCGTGGTTGTTTAAGATCGTGTGTCTGTGAGCGAGGAAAAATAAACGAATGCCAGCAGAGGCGGCTTGGCTTTGCCATTGAAAACCACTTTTTACCGGCATCTCTCGGCCTTGGAAAGAGTAATCGACGGAAGATACGCCTCGAAATGTGCAGCACATCTGGTAGTTGGTAGTTCTGCACTCCGTAAAGGACCCATCAATTTCCTGGCCGGAGCTGATCAGGACCAAACGATGAGACGTGTGTCGGAGAACTCAGCCTCGCTTCACGCCGCATTCTTCGAGTGAAGTGTCTCTTACAGCACCACCAAATGGTGAGGTGTACTCAGGCTTCAAACTGTTAGTTGCCTTTCCAAGCCATTCGGTGGTCAAGATATCTTGATATGAGTGGGCGTCTCGATGCCCGGAAGCCATAGTTCACAGGATGGGGAAACATGAGCCGTGGCTTTCATCTTGAGGTAAATTGGCATACACAGTCATGGTTTTCCGGGTCATGTTGCAGCGAAATAGAGGATACGAGAAGTCGCACCGCAACAGTAACCTGACTTTGAGCCGCCAAGCGCGAAGCGCCGAGCCTCACCAAGAAGCGCCAAGCGCCAGGTGGCCCCAATGTCAGTCAAGAATCCCTGTTGGCCAAGGAGTCCTAAGAACACTCAAGACCAAAGGGGCCCTATGACAATGTCCGACCAAGACAATACTTCCTTGGCCGGCTCAGCGGTGGTCGTCTCGCCGGCAGCGCTGCCCGGCTTTGGTCAACTCTGCCAGCCACGCCGCCCCTGCGGTTCCCTTTGCTCCACACAGCGGAAAGCATCATCACCACCAAGCAACACCTGCTCCCTCCGCTTGGCGCCGAGGCCGCGGTAACAACGCCGCGAAATACGGGCCCCTCCGCCGAGAGTCTGAGGGCGGGCCACAAGCATACTTGGACGACATTTCATCCAATGACCGCTCCGCTGTCCGATGGGAGCCCTGGACGCCCAGTCACTTTGTTAAGACACTAAGATTCTTGTCCTATCTCGCCATTCTGGGCAGTCCACTCTATTTCTCTGGGCAGGTTTGGGCTACCGCCTCCCTAATGATGGCCTACTTGCTTACGCATGGGATGCAATGTCGCACCCGTTTCTAGTAGTTCTGACCCCCCCGGAGGTGCTGGCCGCTGTCTCCCCAGGTTTCCCCTTCGTCCTGTCTTCCTCTCATCGTCCTCTCCGCCGCCAAACCCAAGTCTTGGCACTCCCGGAAAACAACGTCGTCTCAAGTTGTCAAAGTTGACGACAATGCACGATATTCACAAGACGGTCAAAAAAGTCCATGTCGAAAACAACAATCCTTCTCTCCGGAGACAGAAAATAACCCAAGCTGCTGGACCACTCGCAGATACTTCAGGCAGTGCAGCAAAACAGTCGACTTAACTCCAACTTCTTACTGAATAATTACGGGTCTCCCAAGAGACCGTTGCCCTACCATGAACAACCCTGGGGCCTATCTGAAGGACATGCCACAGACCTCTCTGGAGAAGTTATAGATGTTAACTTCGACCCCAGATTATTGACAAACTGGTCCGCCGTCGGCCAAGTCCATGCGGTTCCCGCGGCTCCCCTGCCTTCAACCTGCTGAGTTTCAAATTCTTCTAGGTCTACCACCAACAAGGGACAAGACGCGTCGCCAACCCCCCACAGATGTTCATCCCAGAAACACGAAAGATAGCAAGCGCCTCCTCGACAAGGCCGCTTGATGTAAGACATTCTCAGCCAAGTGGCCGAGAGTGACCAAAAGTCTCGAAGATCCAACTGTCGCCTCGTCAGCGAGGACGTTTCGCCAGGCTATGTTGCATTTTGGATGTACCAGACACTGCCGCTCTTGGCTTCTTCTCCATTTCGTTTTTCTTGTACCCTCTGTTCCGATGGAAGGTAGGGCGGTAGCCGTTCCTCACCGAAGGACCCTTCTTCCCGTGCTTCTCCGGGAAGCCCATTCATAGCCAAGGGGAGCAATAATCCCCTATCAGGATCTACAAGGCGTACTTGGCCATGAATCAGAAGCGTTTGTGATACATATCCATTTCCAAAATAACATTGGCCGCCAACGATCTGCGGCCAAGACACCCCCATTCAGTCCGCGGCCAAGTATGTCCCTGGTAAACACACCACTGTTAAATAGACTGACTCTCGGCGCTGAGAAGGAATCACTTGCCTTTCCCGCTGTTCACCAGACCATTATCCATCAGCAGCGCTGGTGTACCAGGTGACAGTCATACCACAAGAGGCAAAGGAACCGTTTCTGCAGCTCGTCATTTCAAGTTTCTGCTTTCTGACTTCATCTCTTGCGGGATTTTCTTCACTTTTCTACACGCACTTTTAATTTTCCTTTATCTTCCCCTCGAAGCCTGACTGATATCTGCTGTCTTTTGTTTTCTTTCCCTATATCAGTCCGTGCAATCATCGTACGAGCAGTAGCCAAGGAGATCTTCCCCCTACACAAAGCCCTTGCCGGCCAAGGCAGCCATCCTCGTCACACGCATACCACCAGTCTCTGGGCACACGGTGACTCCCAAACCTTGGAGGTGAAGCCAAATCAACGAGCCAAGATGCCTACTCTTGATCCCAGCGAACTGAACATTGTGCTGGCCGTCTTTGGTGGGTACCCCAAGCCTTGGACCGTTTGACTCTGACTAATGATTATCTTTCTCTCCTGCAGGAGCGTTCATCATACTCTTCGGAATCCTCTCTGTAAAGATTAAGAATGTGTGGTATTTGGGCGAGGCCTGTAAGTCATATCTGTCTTGATGATCCTCTTACCCTGCCTTTCTGTCATTCATCTTGCAGCACGGCAGTCTGACATGTAAGACGAGCTAACGTGCTGCTTTGCCCACAGTACCGGCCGTCGTGTTAGGCATATGCCTTGGTCCATTAGCGGCCAAATTCCTCGACAGTGAGCGATGGGGGTCGGCTGTCGAGGGTCAGACCAATGAAATCACTCTCGTGCGTATGCCCTCATTAGGCACTCCAAGCTGCAAACTCGTATTTGCCGGCTATTGTGCTAACTGGTGTTTATTTACAGGGTGTCATGAGAGTGATGATTGGTATCCAACTGGTTATGGCCGGCTACCAGCTCCCGGCAAAATATCAGAAGAATAGATGGAAGGACATGCTCGTCCTCATGATCCCCATCATGACTTTGATGTGGTTGGCTACAACCATCTGCATTCTCGCCACGATACCCAAAGTGACACTTCTGGGAGCTATGGTCATCGCTTCCTGTGTTACCTCAACAGACCCGGTGTTGTCACAAGCAGTTGCAAAGGGACCCTTCTCCGACAAGTTTGTTAGGCGTTCCCTGCGTGAAATTGTTTCTTCTGAAGCCGGAGCCAACGACGGATTTGGGTTCCCGTTCTTGATGCTGGCCACGTACCTCATGCGGCACGCCGAGGGCTCCGGTGTGCCCGCGGGTGATTCAACGGTGCAAACTGTTGCCCGAGCACTTCTTCCTCGTGCAGGAGATGTCGCCCGCCAGGGTGGAGGCGTCGGTATTGCGCTGCAGAATTGGTTCCTTGAGACTTGGCTCTACTTTGTCCTAATGAGCATCGCTTACGGTGTCATTGTTGGAACACTGATCAGGTTTGCCCTCAAATACTCTGTCAGAAAGTATGTTGTCCACTTCCTACCCTGAAGAAAAAGGAAAACACTGGGACAGATTTAGCTGACATCGATTCAGGAAGTGGATTGACTCGGAGAGCTATGTGCTTGTGCCAACCGCCATTGGTGTAAGTTGCAACCGTGGCTCTGATGGTCCAAATGACTGACAGTAATGGTAGCTCTTCCTGATGGGAACATCTGGAGCCATTGGAACCGACGATCTCCTTTCCTGCTTCGTTGCCGGCAGTGCACTCAACTGGGATGGCGAGTATTTGGCTGAGGCCCAAAAGAGACATGACGAAGTCAACGCTAGCATCGATGTCCTTCTTAACTTCGGTGGCTTCATCTACCTCGGCACTATTATTCCTTGGAGCGAGTTCAACTCTGACATCACTGGCATCAGCCCCGGTCGACTGTTCGGCCTCGGTGCCCTTGTACTCGCCTTCCGTCGCATCCCTGCCGTCCTCCTCACCTACAAGCTTATGCCTAACACCATCAAAGACTGGAAGGAAGCCCTTTTCATGGGATATTTTGGTCCTATTGGTGTTGGTGCGGCTTTCTACGTCGAGCATGCTCGCCACCTCTTTCCCAAGATCACCGAAGCAGCAGGTGACAATGAGGTTACGGACATGCTCCGAGCAATTGGGCCAGTTGTGTACTGGCTCGCGCTTTTCTCCATCATAGTCCACGGACTTTCCATCCCAACCCTCAATCTCATCTACGAGTATATGGGCGTGCAGCCCATCCAAGAGGATGCAGTCGCGGTCAGACGCAGATCTGTCCGCGTACCTCCGCCCTCGAACGCTGTTGAGGGCGACAGAGAAACATTTATCGCGTTTAACCGCTTCTCAAGACCTAACCTGTCTGCGGAGTCGCTGTCTCATTTGCGTGACGATGACTCCTCCATAACAGACGAGAAGATCAGATACCCAGACCTAGAGTCAGGTCTGGAGCAAGCCAAGCAGAATGCTCAACTGTCGCCAAAACGTAGCTTCAATATCCCACGACTGAGCCCGCCTCGCAGTCTCAGTCGACCGCGAACGAGCGCGAGTCAGGTCAAGTGGGATCAGTCCCATGTCATGCAAGATTGACATGCATGACAAAGGTTCTCGTGTAGAGGAAACGAAAGAGAGTCGAGGATTCTACCAGATGCCCTAGCCGCACTGATTGCAACAGCAACGATTCCTTGTGTGTTGGGTTCGGTCGGAACTTCGAGATGTATCAACAAGGTCATTACTGTCGTTACCGGACACCGCCCCAGTCACTCATTGAACATTCCCGATAGAGACTTAGATCAGCCGACGCGCAGTCTGGAACGCCGCAGTGGAGATAGAAGTCAATCAGGAAGATAACACAAACCAAACACTATCTAGATGGTGACTGCGTCAAACTTCCCTTCCAAGAATTGGTGGTGAACAATACCCATAAACTTCGATTCCTATGATTTATATCCTATTCAGGTTTTCTTTTTGTAACTCAAAATGCTCCAAGAATTCAACAATCAATAGAAATAAGCAGTGCTGGATTGTTTATGCAACACAGCCTCCCTCGCATCGACCGCAATGCTCATCCTATCATGTCCTCGGTGGTCACCCATCGAAATTAAGCGCTATTGTGACGCAACCCAATGCTACCAGAGGTATTGTTGATGAAGCATTGACATTGAATATTGTTGTCAGGGACCTGGGGACCATAGCAGAGATTGGGGCATCGAATGTCTCTTCAGGCTGATTGGTCCGTAATAGAATAGGTTGAGGCGGAAAGGAGACGCCCAATATGAAATCCTAATCGCTGAATTCCCAATATTGGACCCAAAACGCAGATAGTTCAAGTCTGATACTGATGTGCTTTGCTTGCTTCGCTGAAAAGATTCACCTAGACAAATAAAGAACTACCTTATGCTGAAGGTTTTGTCATATCCGGCACTTGCTTGTAAATAAGATGGAAGCGAATCCATCTTTGGACCGGGCGTGAAAAGGCTACACTCGCTTTCGTGCCAGAAGTTTAAGCAGAATATACATCAATTTCGAAACCTACTGTCTAACGCCGTAATTACCGCCCATTCAGCACAACTCGCTGTACGTGTCATCACAGTCATGGCGTTTTCCACATAACGTTTATGAGCCTTCCAACGATTTCTCGCTTATATCCAGGACGTAAGCCTACTCCATCCTCTGCGATTAACAAGTCTCTCAATATTTATCTACATGATTCGACATTGGTAGCGATCCTAGGGGAGACATACTACACGATTTCGAAGGAACTCCTCCGCTGCCGCACGATTCGTCAGATATACCCTCTATGAGTCCTTGAGACACCCAAGGATTTTGTGGAGAAAGCGTGATATCTGCTCCTCGGTCTGCAAGTAGTTGTACTACGTGTAGGTTGCCGAAAGCCAGAGGAACCCAAAAAACAGTCGCTCCGCGCCCTCCATCCTGAACTTACAGACAACGGAGAGCATCACGGAGGTTAACGGTGACCAGTACTCGCTGGCTATTTGCAGTACTTCCAGGAGTCTGTTCTGGGTTGCCCCAAGTGTATGAGAGGGCTTCTTAAATGCTATCGTGGTCCTCTTCCTTAGGCAACGTTGACTAGAAAATCTCGCATCGAATCGGGCTGTCGTCATAGCACTCTCAATGTTTGAAGAGGTGTTGTAGACGGGTGTTTTCCGAAGAAGATTTGATGTTTTCGTATTTAAGACTGGTTATGATTACGTACGGGAATGGCTTCGAACAGAGCGAGCAGAGCAGATTTCAAGAAAAGACAATACGGACGATGAACTGGAGGGGAAAAGAGGGGGGGGGGGGTCGGCGGTTGTCTAGTCGTCACACTCAAAGTCAGGCACTCCTCGAGACTGGGTAGTTGGGTATAGCTACTCTCCATTATTTCAGCGAGAACTTGGTAGTCATTTTTGCTCGCTGCGGTTTCTATAAGACGCTTCTAAGTTGATGTTTACCGAATCACCTGTATGAAGCGGCTGGCACTTCCTGCTCCACGAGTACGAATCTGTTTTTTGACCTACCAGAATCTAAGTAGTAGAGCAGGCCCCCTCCAAATTACTTACATGCATATGTCCAGCTCGCCTGCTTGAGAAAATTAACAAAGCGATAGTCAGCCTTTAAGAACATCGGCCCCACTGTGCTTGACCCTCTCCTTGAACTTACCAAAATCCCTTTTCTGAACGTATATGCTGCTGGACATGACGACATGAGGAAGCCCAGCCACTCTGACGGTAATTCATGTAAATAGTTCTGTATTGCGTCGATCGTTGAGGAACAATTATGCTGACGATTTTCGAAACCGATGTCTCATAACTTCAAAAGCAATGGAACAATGACTCGAAATGAGAGAAACAACTTACCGACGAGATGTTTCCCCAAGTATCAGATGCAGGCAGTCGCAATAAAAGCTGAAAGCTGCATCGTAAGGCTTTCAGTACCGACTAATGCACCCATCCTGCTTGGCATATTCGGTCGTGAACATCATCATGCATCCTTCTAGCCGTGGAACTGTATCAATTGCAGGTTCCGACCTATATGGCCAAAATTCCATTGAAATACGGCATTTCTCTTATCTTGCTCTGGTCACATGCTTATCGAATCACTGTGGTTCAAACAGGAAGATGTTTAACAACCAAGCCCGTATAGGTGTGTAAAACAATCCATGACAAGGTAAAACAATGCCCTTCAAGTGAAAAATATGCGTATAGATTAAGAACGGGAGGATCTTGGCGTTCCTTTTAAAGGCTAACATTTCTGCTTAGAATAACCGTTGGAGGTTAAAAGTCGGATTTGAAAGTCCACGCAAATTTGATTATCACTGCCTGGGGTAGACGTTAGGACGCTATCTGGACCTGATTGGACCACAACTCGGCCGACCTGCAAAAGCGAGATCGGCGTCAAAGTACTTCACCTTGAGAGATGACATTTGATGCTAGGTAGAAATCCGATACTCCGAAGAACAAGGAAAGAAATGTAACGTCGCTACTTCGGGATCGGGACTCGTGATGAATTGCGGTCATCATCAGACCAACCTGCAGGTTACTGTCGGCCAGATCTAGCCCTATTGTACATGCATCTACTGCTCCTGGCTGGTAGGTAACGATTCCTAGATACAGAACCGCCACGATCCCCCAGCACGAAGTTCAATTGCCGAATGTTGGAATCAGAGCACCACATAATCATGCGGTTGACAGACGTAACGGTGCGGGGAACAAACGCTGTGGGCGACGGTCCGGGGACATTTCCCCGCTAAACTTGGCGCATGTTATTCGCTGATAGCTGCCGTAGCCCCCTTCAGGTCCATCACCTGATGCAGTAATTAGTTTCATAGAGATAAACCTCTATTTATGAGCTCGCTCGACTTCATGAGTGAGTTATTGGTAACTCAGACATCATTCCCGTTTTTTGCTTCGGGAACGCCACAGACTCATTCCAGTCTCTCTATTTTGTTGTACGAGACGTCTTTATTAGTATACTTCCAGAAGCGTCTGTTCGAGAGTGCCGAAGCTTGCAATATCTGATTCATCTGTTGATTGGGTTTCGAGGCTCTAGCACTCATCCATCATGCGTGGCTTGGCAATTGTCGCATCGCTAGCCGTAAGCCTAGCCCTCGGACTGGATGTCCCTCGGATCCCTAGCGACACTTATCTTTCGGAGGCGGGCCCAAACAACCCAAGCCCCAGTGACTGGGCCAACCGAGCGGAGAAAGAAGGTCGAAGTCTCTGCATTCTCGAACCGGACGTCAATGGCGGCGACGATGCGCCGGCACTGCTGGCCGCGCTGAACGACAAGTGCCGAATCAAGAGCATCGTCGTGCTATCGGGCCCTGTGTACCACATCAACTCGCCCATGGTGACTACCGGGCTGGTTGATGTAATTATTGACCAGCGCGGCAGACTGCTTTGGAGCAACGACACCACTTACTGGCTTTCTGTGTCTATGCCCGTGGATTTCCAGAATCAGAGCACAGTATGGCACTTTGGCGGCGACCGCGTTGTGTGGGAAGGCCATGGTGTTGGCACTCTCGACGGCAACGGACAGGTTTGGTACGATCTGAACAAGGGAGGGTCCAACATGCCTCATCGACCGATGAACATCAACTTCCGAGGCTTTTCGAACTCCGTCGTCAAGAGGCTCCGGTTCGTTCAGAGCCAGATGTGGACAATGAACATCATGTACTCGAGAAATCTTGTCTTCGAGGACATTTATGTGAACAGCACATCATCCACAGAGAACAACTCTCTGAACACAGACGGCGCTGATACCATGTACTCAGACAATATCACCTTCCGAAGGTGGGTTGTTGTGAACGGCGACGATGCCATTGCCATAAAAGCCAACTCCAGCAACATTTACGTCTACGACAGTGAGTTCTTTGGCAGCACTGGCATTGCCATGGGGTCCATCGGACAATTCATCGGCCAGTTCGAGTACATAGAAAACTTCTTGGCGAGGAACGTGACCTTGCACGACACACTCCGGGGCTGCTACTTCAAGACATGGACCGGCATCCAGATCGGATATCCGCCAAACGGAGGCGGTGGTGGGACGGGGTACGCTCGCAACATCGTCCTTGAGGACATCAAGCTTGATCAGACCCGCGGGGAACCACTGTTCATCACTCAGTGCGAGTCTTTCTCCGGTCATGCGGGTGAGTCGTGCGACACATCGACCTTTAAGATCTCGGATGTTGTATGGAAAGATTTCAGCGGGACCATCGCGGACGCCGTTCCCAGCTCGGGGTTCTTCCGGTGCAGTGCGGCTGCTGGCGGGTGTAGCAATCTAACGGTCGAGAACTTTGCCGTTAAGCCCGTTAACGATGATGATGTTTTGGATAAGTGGCTTTGCAAGAATGTTCATGGCGACGAGGGATTTAACTGCAAAGAAATAGAAGAGACCGTCGACGAGCTCTGAGCAATGTTTATTAGTGTTACTACGTGGTCCCGGCGCATCCGGATTCTTGCTTTGGCTCTGAACTGGTCTGGACGGAGTAATATCAGATAGATCTGCGCCAGCCTTCAATGTACCCGCGGACTTGTCTCAATGGCCGCTTACTTTCGATTGCATACTTTGCTCTAAGTGGACACACGCCTTCGCGGAGGGTTAAGTAAGCACTCAATAGGCCTTTGCGTCCCGGTGGATTATGACCTAATGCCGCAGTTCTGGGAATGAGCCTCGGCCGACCCCGGGGAGTTAAGACTCCGTAGGCCGATGTCTAAACTCCAACGGCCCAATGGAAATCGAATCCTCCCGTGAATACTAAACAATCCGATGTCCGACACTTGTCCAGGCAGTATTCAGGCCATTTGTGCGTTCGCCTTTCCCTCCCTCCGCCCAAATGACCAATCGAGTGCCATATCATAGTAAGTGTCAGATTAATGATGCCTCACATTCTCAAGATCCATAGAGAGCCGACCTAGCGACATAACTTGACAGGGCTGCGACCGAAGATGGCTCTCTCACATTGACAACTCCCGTTGACCTGATTGACCACATGAGGGCCATCGAGTCCCGGCAGTGGCCCTCCTGTCAGATGCTTGAACCTGCCATACTGTGTGCTGGCTAGCTAGCGCCCAGTGTGGCTGCGTATCAAGCTTCTGATCTTAGCTGCAGGTCTTGCAGCCTATTCCCAGCAGGCTTACGTAGTTTGTCTATTGACCCTGGCATGGTGCGAGCTTGCCGCATTCACAGGCAAGCAGTGGTAAGTAAGACCTGGTGGGGAGCTAAAAAAAAAAGCTTGCTACTTAGTTCTTCCCTATCAGGCGTTGGCAGCGGAAGGTTTTCTTCTATTTAGGGCTTTGCGCGCTCGGACGCGTCTTTGTGCTGATGTTTATTCATGGAGGAATATGCGACCACCTGCGTGTTTCCGAGAGAACCTCCTATTCTTGGAAAGACACTTTAAGGCATGAACTGACTAGAGCAAGCTTTGGAAAAACATTGATTAAGTTTGCCTATCGATCATGACATGTCAAAGACTTTCAGCTTCGAACACTTGGCAAAGAGCGCGAGTTCATCATCCCTTTGAAAAGCGTTGCCAAGGAAGCCGAAAGCGCTCTGTGGATTTGTAGACTTTAAATTTGATTACTAGTATCTTTCTTACTCGGACTCGACTTGGCGTCCGAGTATAAACCCCTGGGACCGATTCCGGTTGTTCCGGCTGCCGAGAAAACCATGAGAAGCTGCTCAGCCTACGTCCAATAGATGAGTGGGTAGAAGGTGACTCGAAACGATTGGAAGACCCACCATAATTGCTTCGAAATTCTCCCACATCCCACTGCTCAGTTCATGCTGATTGCAGTGATTTAACGTGGGGTCCGGGTGAGTAGGGGAGGTGGAATGAAAACTGGGTTTCGCTCACCTTGCTGCATGTTGCTGGGCGTAATCACACGCGTCAAGGGGGGTTTGGGTCGCGTGCCCACCTTCCTACGCCAAATCATTCGGTAGGAGACGAACTCGACGGGGGGCTGGGTGTGGGACGTAAGTCGTGTCTCCAATCCCGCTCCGCCTCTCGTCGAACAACGACACCCCCAAGTCCTATCAGACGGTTCTGTGCGGTTGCAACACAACGAGTGTTCAAGGCTGAAGGGATGTTCGGTGTCTGGGCGCTGATCTGACAATGCTTGGGTCCAGTCCTACCGTTGACTCTGGGCAATTTGTTCCGCCCGAGTGGGTTTATTCCGTTATGTGGTCTTTGTTTTATTTGTTAAAGGATGCTCATTAGCCTTCTCATCCCTCTCCTTTTCTCCTTCCGAAATTCTGGGTGGAGTTGGCATTTTCTTGTATTGACTTCACGTCGCTCACTCATTTTTCCTGTCTGCCTCTGGGAGACGAGATTATTTATCTTTCTACGTCCTTGTAAATTGTGCAGATCTCGGCTCGCATTTCCGTTCCTGAATATACATCAACAATTCGTTTCTTCGACATACACAACCAATCATGGCTTCGACGCTCGGTGCTCTGAGAAATGTTGTTGAACCAGCTTGTAAGTTCTTGATACCGGGTCGAAGTGAAGCTCGAGTCCAGCCAAAACAACCTTTTCCTTCTCCCTCAACTAACCAACGCCGCCTCCCAGTCATTGTCTTTGCCTTCACAGTTGGCACCCTCATCAACCGCCGCAGGCCGGATCACGATGATGACGTAGACTCGTGCGAGCGTGGATCGGAGGATTCCTGCTCGCGCCCCACCTCTCCGCTCCTCAAGCCGGGGATGCGCGGGGAGTCGGGCGAAGTATCCCGCATCAACAAGAAGCTCCTTGTGCGGTTCTACCGCACTTTCCCTTTCCTCGCCGAGGTTTGGTATTGGAACCTGACATACTGGTATAACTCGGCCTGCATCCTCCCTCACTTTATCCGGATCGGCGCTGACGGATCAATTTGCCTGATAGGGTGTATCAACTCCTCCGTGCTTTCTCGGCGCGAATGATTGCCGGCAACGAAGCTGTCTTTGCGCGAGCACGAGATCATGCTATCTCCATCCTGAAGCTTGAACATTGCCTCGGGCTAGACGTCGAGCTCGGTGTACAGCGATATGTCCTCGACAACATGCCCTGGCTGATGCCATACTTGGCCAAGATCTACTACTTCCATATCAGCTTAGGCATCTGCTTCATCATCTACTGCTACACGTTCTTCCCGCCCGGCACGTTTCAAAGGATTCGAAGGACAATCGCCATGGACAATGCCATCGCCTTTGTCATTGTGACAACTTACCGTTGCATGCCGCCACGCCTGCTGCCAGCCGAATATGGGTTCGAGGATGTGCTTCACGGAGCAAAGGGGGGAGGCAACGCATGGACTCACAATAAGTTTCAGTTGACCATCGCCGCGATGCCGAGTCTCCATTGCGGTACCGCATTGTTCCTAGCCTGGTGCATCTGTCGTTTCTCGCCTCATCGTCCGCTGCGACTCATTGCCCCATTGTGGCCTATGGCTATGCTTTTCACTATCGTTGCCACGGCAAACCATTTCATCCTCGACGCTATGGTTGGCGCGATGGTTCCTGTCCTTGGATGGAGGTTCAACCGGGCTATACTTGTGTTGTTGCCGCTGCAAAATAAGGTGCTCGAAGGACTAGGTCTAAAAATTGCGGGAGAAGAGCACACACCAACATACCTGCCGAAGGAGTGGTAATGTCATCGTGCTGAAGATAGTTGAGGGGCAAGGAGCGACTATGGACCTTCATGATGTCCATAATTTAATACACAATATACTAAGGTGAAAACCTTGTATTTTCGTATAATACGCGTATAATACATCGCCTTTGTGAAATGGTCCTTCCTACACATCGAAGCCCTATCGTTTCAGTCACGCCTGGCCCGTGTTAGTGCTAATCTGCATGCCCCCAACCTCTTAACGTTCTAAGCCCAAATTCTTTCTGTAAGCAACATAATTAATTAACAATGCCAGACATAGCCGACATATTACTTATCATGCGCTAAATAGCATAGTTAAAGTCCTCCGACCTATTATGCTGTATCCATTATGGTAATTACCCCTCCCCGAATTTACTGGTGTTATTGCAGCACTTTATTAAGCCAGCACCCCCAACGACCGATACCCCGCATCGACCGACCGGTCCATTTGCGGCATTTTCTCTTCCTCATCACCGTCCAGCCCAACTTTGCCTATACAACAATTAATTCAAGAAAATAGAATTAATTATTTTCAAAATTACCTTTCCACTCGCCATGCCAAGATATACCCCCGAGCATCTTCAAGGTGCAATTGACAGCGTTATGGATGGGGTCAGCATCAAGAAGTCTGCTAAGCAATGGGGTGTACCATACTCTACCCTCTGCGGCCGACTTACTGGTTCCATCAGTAATACAGCTGCAAAGGAAGACTTCCAGCGGATCAGCCGTGAGCAGGAGAAGAATTTGACTTCCTGGATACTTATCTAAGGACAGCTGGGTTTTGCACTAACCCATTCTTAAGTACGAGGGTTTGTAACCAAAATCCTGGTTGCAGCTGGAGATAAGCGTCCACTTGGAAAGAAGTGGATGGAGGGTTTCTTAAAGCGAAATCCTGCTGTAAAGACTTTGAAGTCTAAGAAGATCGATTATAAGCGTGTTAAGTCAGTCACTATCGAAGCTATCTAGGAGTTCTTCTGCATCCTGACTATCCCAGAGGTCAAACAGTTCCCTAAGAACCTACGATAGAACATGGACGAGACTGGGATTGCTAAAGGGGTCTAAAAGGATGGTTTAGTACTGGGCTGTTCTGGAAAGCCCTCTATCTCTGTCCAGAGTTCAGAAGGACGTACTTAGACCTCGATCGTAGAGTGTATCTCAGCAGAGGGCCGCTACCTATCACCTTTGGTTATCTTCAAGAGCAAGACAGTCCAGCATCAGTGGTTCCTAGAGAACCTAGAAGAGTTTAACGGATGGTCATTTAATGTAACTGTTAATGGCTGGACTTCTAACGATATCGGGCTACAGTGGCTAGAGAAGGTCTTTTTCCTAGGTACAGCTGCAGATGCTCTGACTCAGGGGTCAAAGAGACTCTTGATTATAGACGGCCATGGAAGTCACGTTTCTAATGAGTTTATGTGGAAGTGTTACTGCGAGGGCATTTATCTGGCCTGTCTACCAGCCTATTCTAGCCACGTCACTTAACCATTAGACCTTTCAGTATTCTTACCTCTGAAAGCGTCTTATTACAAGCACCTACGGATACACAACTACATCTTCAACTCTGCCCCTATTAGTAAGCAGAACTTCCTCCACTGCTATTCACATGCTTGGAAGGAAGCTTTTATATTACAGACTATTATTAATGGTTGGCGAGCAACTGGGTTATGGCCTGTTAACATTGCAAAGCCCCTTATGAGCAGGCATATGGATCACACACGAGACAAGGTCATTAACGTTCTTCCTTAGCATACACCTCTCCCAATCACTCCTAGGAAGCCCTAAGGCATTACTGTCTTTACCCCTAGAAAATCAGGAGACTTAAGGGGCTTCTAGTATCTATAGAAGCGGATAGATAGGCGGGATAATAAGTGGGATAATATCTCTAGACGGCTGGTATTTCAGAAGGTTGGCAAGCGTCTGGATAAGGCAAATATAAGCATTGCTGCATTGCAGGATAAGATAACTACTCTTCGTATGCAAGTTGCAGATATAACTAGGCCAAAGTTGCAGGGCAAAGTTAAGTCTAAGCCTAACGAAAGGTTCATAAGGATCGCAGATATCATACAGGCAAAGGTTGCCTCGCAGGCTAAATCTGATGCCAACGCCGCAAAAGCAAAAGCAAAAACACAAGCTATTCAGGAAAAGGAGGAACAGAGCTTTCAATCACTATGCAGCAGTTTTCAGATTTAGTGTTGTGTCGCCAGCTATTAATCAATTGCCAGTCAT
Organism: Colletotrichum incanum; assembly: GCA_001625285.1. Lineage (NCBI taxonomy): Eukaryota > Fungi > Ascomycota > Sordariomycetes > Glomerellales > Glomerellaceae > Colletotrichum > Colletotrichum incanum. The sequence goes on from LFIW01001529.1 coordinate 85,590, forward strand.
GGTGTTCTAAAAGGATGGTCCGTAAATGGGCCGATCGGTCGATGCGGGGTATCGGTCGTTGGGGGTGCTGGCTTAGCTTCTCAACTGAAAATTGGATAGCTATTGGAATGAGGCGGGGCAGGACACGCCTAATAGGAGGTAGTTTTCTTTCGCTTTTATCTTCTAGTGAAGCAGGGTCTGATCAAGGCTATAGATATCTCGTCCATAGGCCTAATCAACGCAACAACAATAATCAACAAGCACCCTTTTCGTGGATTTGTAGGACTTCTTTTGACCAGCTAGCGCTATACTTTCTAGTCCTGTAGTAAGCTGCCACATCATCTTACTGTTGAACGTGATATGTGTAGGAGCTTGGGAGTTATTTGCCTCTGTTTGCCGCTATCTTGGGCTGAGATGGCTGATCAGATCAGATCGGCTCTGATCAGACCCTTTGAATAGCCCAAAGTGAGGAACCTGTGTTTGCTTTGGGGGTTGTGCTGATTTTGTTATCACTGCACCGTATTTCCAGAGTACCAAAACCCTACACACTTTTACTAATTATACTAGCTTTTCATGCGGCTATAGGGTGTTAACGATTCATGCGATTATTGATATAGGGCCGCGGGAATCTTTATCAACTAGATTTCAGTAAGTAACCCTCTCATCCAAAACTCTTTGCTACACTACCAATGACCTACAGCTTCCAAACCGATATACACGATTTCAACAAGGCATATACGTTATGCTTGAGTCATGGGTTTCCGTCTCAATCTTCTCTAGTATCGCCAACTTGTTTCTTGTTGTTGCACATAGCAAGCGACGGCGAACGCTAATACATCCCCACCAAACTACCTCGGCCACAAAACCCCTTTGGATCAATCCTTGGAAGAGGAGACTATCATTCTGGCATAATGGCTGAAAATTTACCCTACAATGCACACAAGAAGAGTCAAGATTCTTTTCGTGTAAAAAGATGATCCATAAGTCCATTCAAATGTAGTGAAAACGTGTTGCGCAGAGTACCTTAAGCTTTTGGAGAATTAAACAATGGTCTTTCAGCATCGAAACAACGGCTTAAAAAGAACCGTTACCCGCGACATCACGCTAATCGATAGCATCGTCATCAATAAGACGATAAAGAAGATGCTTCACAGAGATATCGGCTCCTTTCTCGATCTTAAAGCCCGGTTATGGGACGCTACCCGGGGAATACCCTACTAGAGTGGCTGTGACGAGAGGTATGCTGTGTCTAACGAGTTGTATATTTTACTGACGTTGGCTTAGTTAAGCTAATGCTACGATCCAGACGATGTTAGCGAAGCGTAAATTTAACATCATTCGAGTTGCTAGTCACTCATGCCTTTAATTAATCAAACAAGCTTTAGTAGATATAAATCAACACAACAGAGCAACAAGTATAGAAGAGTTCTGCGGCCCTCACGCCCTCCATACAAACTGTCGAGTCTGTCGCCCGATGCAATTTGTACGCCATTGCTCGTCTTCTTACACCTCGTCTGGCGACTTCGAAAGATATGCTTCGTAAATAGTAAGTCCGCCTCCCATGAACAAAGTCGGAGATGGGAAGATGCGCGCCAACACAACAGAAACCCGTCGTCGACTCGCCTGTCTTGGTATCGAGAGAGCGCCGCACTCCTAACGTGCCTCCTCTCAGTGGTTGGAACAATGGAACTATGCCTTCGGGAATTCTTTCCTCTGACATCGGCTAACATATATGGTCAGTGCGAATCGTCGGCTGGATTCCTGGCTGACAGTTCTCTTGAAAGGGAAAGGCTAGTTTAGAAGGAGGCAGCGTAATACTAGCACATAGGTCGCGCATTAAGGGAATGCCCACCTGCTGCCGCACTAGGTCTTCGCCGACCTGCACCTGATACAGCACATGGCTTCACGCAATCGTCGGCTCTTAGGCGGCGCTAATATAGAACGCGGACCAGTGGGGATTAACACGCCACCTGACTTTTGCTCTTTGGGTAGTTTGTCTTTGTATCGGAAAAGCCATTATAGTTTACTTACAACTTGTAGTGCAGTCTACCTGTACTCGATGTGACACGCCTTATCTAGGTCATATCCACTCAGCGCTGCCCCGTAAGTATATCTCCAGACGTTTGACGCATAGTTCATTACGGCCGCGACCATCAATGTGAGGGATCGTCCGGCTGCCCATGGTTCTGGTCTTCGGAGACGTTTAAAGGCCATGGTTGTGTTGAGGATTTTGATGGTCGTGTTGGCAACTTGTTCTGGAAGCATTTCAGCAATTGAATCAACAAATATAATCATGCAGGTCTTTTCGGTCATATTCCTATCAGATCACTATCATTCATATGATTCTATCCATGAAAGCCTGTCTAACAGTTTGTTTTGGCCATTCGTAGCTAAGTTCTCTCGGTTACAGCTTGAGACACTCGGAACCCAGCGAAGTCCTCTTTACCCCAGCAAAGCCTTCTTCACAGTGTCTACCTCCTCCGCCGTTCCGCAAATCAAGCCGGCCCTCCCATCACAATCTAGCGATATCTTGTCGAGGAGACGTTTGCCATCCGCGGGGTCAATGGCCTTGCCTCCAGAGCACTCTACAATTAGAGCGATCGGGTACAGCTCGTATAAGAATCTGAGCTTGGCAAGAGTACCTGGCGAGACAGGTGAAACATAGACGCCGTGCCCCTTGACCAACGCATGCACAATATCGGGAACAAGACCACCACAATATCGGAGTGTGTACTTCTCCCGAATGAAACGCGTGATGAGAGCATTGTACTTTTCATCATCCGCCGCATGACGGAGGTTTGCAGGTGCAAAATATCGCGTCTTGAAAGGTCCATCGGCAAACTTGACGGAGGTGCGTATGATTTCGCAGTCTGCGACCCCATTGGGGCCGAATCCGATCTCAAAGCATGCGGAGTCGGCGCCGGGGATCCGCAACGCCACGATGGCCGTAGTCCTAGGTCCGATTACGCCCATGATGGCGGCAACCTGCTTTTTGGCTGGCGACTGGCCAACGGCTGTCCGCCCATCCCAGATTCCAACGATGGTTCCAACTGTCCAGTTTGGTGCAATAATGGAGCTGCCGTCAAGAGGGTCGAAGGCGACTGTGTATTCTTCTGAGGTGGCAGGGGTGCCGGTTTCTTCGCCATTCTGCCTTGCTGGCTTCTCTACAGGGTCTTCCTCACTGCTCGCTGTGAAAATTGAAGGGCATCTCGCAATGGCCTCTCGCATGACATTTTCTGACAGAACATCAACGTTGAGCTGATCATCGCCAAAGGCATTCGCCGTTCCGGCCAGGGAGACGTGTTGAGAGGCGTGCAGCGTCTTGGCGATGCCGGTGATGGCGTCAAGAATTGCTGGAATCACACCCTCACGGAGCGACGAGCGATCATTTTGAGGGATGACACCTTTCAAGTGCTGTTTGAGAGCCGTTGATGCCGACATGGTGACTGATTGCTGTGTTGTGAAGTTGGCTGAAAGTGTTGAGTCAGGGCGAGATTGAGCTATTTTAGGAAGAAAGAAGATGAGAGAATTTCAGACTGGACGCCATCCGAGTGGCCCCCACACATATTTTTACTGGATTATCCCTTGATCCACCAGTGAAGATTCTGTCATCTTTGCTGTTTCAAACTCTATCTCACTATTATCCCACGTGGTAGTTGACACTTTCAACAGGGTATCCCTAGTGGCTTTAGTACCACGCTATAACTCGTTCTTATCGCATGTTCCTATGTCCAAGTTTCGAGGTTCCTTGAATTAGCCTCGAGGATCGGCTTTCTTTTCAACTGCATCCACGTGTCTTCGAACCGTAAGGCGGATTGTATTTGGTATCAGCTCTTATCGTTGCCTCGTATCTGATTCGCTCAGCCATCATAGTCTCACAAAACCTTGACCATCACGCTTGTGAGCCTTCCTCACTGTCGTCTGGCCCCTGACGTTTGAACCCGTCGTAAAAGCGTCTTTCTTCAAACACCCGAATATCATCATCAAAATTGACTTTCCCAAGCCTTCTCGCTTTCAGAATTTTCCTTCGGACTCTCATTACGTCATACTCCGTGTTCCTTGTCAGCCACCACGTCCAAAGGTTGGCCAGAAAAGACGCAATAGTAGTGGCCGCCGCAATAGCAAAGCTCGTCTTGTAGCCATTGTATGCAAACTTTGACTGGAACAATTGCGGCCCAATTACGCCACCCAGCTGGGCTATGCCGGATTGTAGACCGAGGGTGAAGGCAGTTCCCGTAGATCCTGAGAGCGTAGCAGATCTCCAAGCCCAGAACGGAATGAAATACGACTGATAGAACAAAGTGCCCAAGATGCACGAGATGTAGATGCCATAGCGGTTGGTGATTGTGAAAAATAGTACAAAGCATACCACCATCCCAGACATAAGAATCCTTGAGCCACGGTTAGAAGTCTGATGGAGCAATAGTCTACCGGTAACTCACATGATGTATGCTGGCCGCACGATGTATGCTTTAGACATGAACCACGCCGAGAATATCAAACCAATGATGGCTGCAAATGCAGGCGGCATATTGAGCAACTGGTTTCTCGGGAGCCCCACAAAGCCAAGATTTGTCACAATAGTTGGCAAATACCAAGTCAATGCATAGCCCCCAATATTAATTAATGTTTGAGAAAACATGAAAGACCAAATGAGCGGTGTTTGAAGAACGGCCCAGATCTCCTTGCCAGCAAAGTCGGGGTCATTCGTCAACGGTGCGTTCTCCGGCAGCCTTGCTTCCACAAACTCCTGTTCTCGCTCTGTGAGGAAGCGGCTGCTGCGAGGAGACTTTGGGTAGTCTGGCAAGAACCAAAAGACGACACCGGAAAAGACGATTGTCGCCAGACCTTCGAGCAGATAGACCCATCTCCAAGCACTGAGGCCGCGAACTCCATTCAAGTAGCTTATGCCATAACATAAAAGGGAGCCGATGATGCCGGCGAGGTTGGACATGGCAAATAACCAAGTGACAGGTTTGCCAATTTCGTCGGTGCGATACCAGCTTGACAGCTGAGCCATGACACCTGGAAACATGCCAGCCTCGAACATCCTGACGACAACAATAATCAGTTTGTATGCTGTAGATTTGAGTGTTTCTTAGGGACTTTTAAAACGCGAATGCATACCCTAGAAGAAACCGCATGGCGTAGAGCTGATGCCGGTCTTGCGCCGCGGCTTGGCAGGCGGTGATGATTCCCCAGGTGAGGAATATGCGGGATTGCCAAAGGTGTGGACTCATGCGCTTCAACAACAGATTACTAGGCGCTTCAAAGATGATATATGCAATCTGTCTTCCAGTCAGCTGGCAAGATCGAGTATTTGTCTTTCGGTTCCGTAACAATCCGCTTACGCCATAGATGGATCCAACCCAGTTGTATTGGTCGGAAGTCATGTCGAGCTCCTTCATGATATTGCGGGACTCTCCAACTTGTAAAACTCTGACATTCGAGGCATTTGTTTGATCAATCTTAAAGATAAGTTAGCTTAACACCCCTAGAGTACGCCTGCTTGGCCAGAATCTCATACCTGCTTGATCATAAACATTACCCCAATGAGAACCAAGAACGCCTTGTCAATCTTGTTGATGATTGATCTCTCCTCTTCTGCAGAGAACGTTGAAAGGAACGCTGCTCTCGCTTCGGGGTCGTCCCGCAGGTTGTCTACATTGGCCCTTGCAACGGCTGCGTTGGTTTGCAGCTTCCGGCTTGTGGCCGTTGCCGCGTGATCGACTCGAACCTCGTTTGGCTGAATTGGTGCACTCATGACGCCGTGAGTATTTTGATTGTCTTTGTGATGGTCACTTTAGGCCTTTGCAGATAATCCTGAAGTGTCATTCTTATGGTCGGCTAACTGACCTTGCTGACCAGGAGTCATGCCGGGACCGGTTCGCAACCTCGTCAATTTCGACTCCATACTGGACCCTTATCAGCGGGGATCCAGCAGCATGTGTATGATGTGCTCAATGTTGAGATGGCGATTTACCATTTGCATGCTGAGAAGTTAGCGTGAATCACTGTCGCGGAGGTGCTGCGACTGTGCATCATTCGCTGAGGCACGCCGAGATTGTATGGCGAAATCACGGCCCACCATTCCATCATCCGCTCGACAGCACTCTACCAACACTCCAAGTCTTGGCCGGCTAAAATCCGCTCCAATCTCAACGGTAGCCGCAGGTCGCTGCTCTCGGAGACTTCGTTTAAGGACGGCTAACTTTCGTTTCCCGGCTCCGATGCAGGACTTTCGCCGCCCCTCTGCTGACGCTGAGAGCTTTTGCGGTACGTTCCTTGGAGAATATTGTTGGAGGATTTCTGCACGCAACATGTGGGCAGTATGACGCCAAACCAGGAGAATTTGTTATAAGAAGACCTCTTACCTGGTTGTCTTAGCAAGGGTCTACTTTAGCGTGATCTTTTAACACCAATAGCACTAAGAATCCGGCCGACACTTCTTCACCAGCTGTGCATTTCGCCTGTATCGTCCATCATGTCCTCGGCGAACCAGAACGGTACTATAGGCCCGAGGCCAAAGAAGTACATACTTCTCAATGCTTTCGATATGTTCACTGTTGGACACTTGTCTTTCGGCCAATGGAGGAACCCCAAAGATAGAGCGAAAGACAAGCGTCGGGATCTCACGTACTGGACCGATCTTGCCAAGTTACTTGACAAGGGGGGCTTTGTGGGCCTCTTTCTGGCTGATACTTTTGGGCCCTATGATACGTAATCCTCACCATTTCGCCCATATACAATCGTGATATTCCGCTAATAAATGCAACGTTGTAGATACAAGGGTAGCGCTGAGCCGTCAGTGCGGACGGGCGCTCAATGGCCGATGGCTGATCCTGTTATCGTAAGTCTTCACCCAACTGCAACAGTCCGATAAATACAATACGGGTGGAATTAACTGATGTTTTACTAGCCTGTCTCGGCGATGGCTGCTGTGACTAAGAACTTAGGCTTTGCTATCACAACCTCGACTTCGTATGAACAACCCTATGTTGTGGCCAAGCGGTTTAGTACCCTCGACCATCTGACGAAGGGTCGCTTCGGTTGGAATATTGTGACAAGCTGGAAGGAATCAGCATCCAAAGCGGTAAGTACGCTTCTTGAGTCTCGAGGTTTGCTCTTATTCTAAGATGAATCACAAGGTTGGCTTGCCTTTGGTTGAGCATGATACTCGCTACGCCAATGCCGACGAGTATTTGCGGGTCTTGTACAAGTAAGTATCATACACACGGTGTTACGGAAACGTACTCACTGACGAGCCTTAGACTTTGGGAAGGTTCATGGTCGGATACTGCATTGGTAGAGGATGCCGAGAAGGGCGTTTACTCCGACTACTCTCAGATCCGCCCGATCCACCACCATGGCAAATTCCACGTCGATGCACCTTTTCTGACTGATCCGTCCCCCCAACGCACCCCTGTACTATTTCAAGCTGGCACTTCTCCGTAAGTTCAAACTCTTGCTAACGTGAAGAAAGCAGAGAGCTCACCTCTGTTTTAAGCGCGGGTATTAAATTCGGCTCAACTCATGCAGAGGGTATCTTTGTGGCTGGCCTCTCACCGCACGTCGTAGCACCAAGAGTAAAGGCCATTCGTGAAGGAGCCATCGCTGCCGGCAGAGACCCATATTCCATTAAGGTTTTTGCCATGATTACTCCCATTATTGGCAAAGACGAGGAGGATGCCAAGAACAAGTATGAAGAAGCTCTTAAATACGTCCTCATCGAAGGTGGCCTTGCACAATTCTCAGCCACCACAGGTATCGACGTTTCTCAGTTTGACCTAGACCATGAGCTCACCGAAAAGGACGTCGCAAGCCACCTACAGCGCATTCACTCTTCGTTGTACAACCTTCGCTATCGCGGTGATGATGTCCCCAAGCTGACACCCCGCAACTTGGGCACAGTCACAGCAATTGGCGGGAACGGCGCAATGCCTGTTGGAACAGCCTCCCAGGTCGCGGACGTGTTCCAAGAGTGGGTCGACATTGCCGATGTAGATGGCTTTAACATCGGCTATGTAATTACACCAGGCAGTTTTGAGGATGCTGTCGAGTATCTTGTTCCTGAGCTTCGAAGCAGGGGTCTTCTGCCGGAGCCAATTCCGGAGGATGATCCAGCGCCCACTTTCAGAGAGCAGATTTATGGACTTGGTCAGAAGGGGTTGAGGCCTGACCATCCTGGTCACAAATACAAGTACGACATATATGAAGAGACTGTTGCTAACGAAGAGGCGGCGAAGGTTGCGGCTGAAGCGTAAAGGACGCAAGATGAAGTTTAGTAATTGCCATGTCTAAGCCTCATAACTTTTCCAAACACCTCGGGATTCAGAAAGATTAATGCTACGTCAGGCTTTGAGTTTACTCGTTCTTGATGTTGCAAAAACGTAAGACTTGGTTCGTAGTTGTTTGCATTCGTGGCCTGCTTTTGGAACATATATTTTGGACTGCCATGCTTTTTGACCTTCTCAGGAGTCAACGTAACATATGCAATACTTGCCCAGAAACAGTGTTGAGATTAAGCCCATTTAAGCTTGATCACTGTAAAACATTAGCGCGGATAGGGTTCCTGACTGCACGAATCCAGATGAAGGTAACATTGAAGCAGGCACCCTTGCAGCGAGTCAGCAGGGAAAGAAGGGGATCCAAACTTGTGTAGGGCGGGGGCGCACCCGATCTTATGGAGTATTACGCCTGACCATACGCCATCCAAAATCTCTTCATATTTGCCCCGTAATAGTAATGTGAGTGATTCGTGTGTTTCTTCTTGGTTTGCCCCAGCAAAACCTTGAAAACTTGGGATGATCCGATGACTCCATTTGGTGAGTTGGGTAAGTCACCTCTTTCTCATGCAAAGTCTATCATTGACCAACAGATATACTTGACGCTGGTGATACAATGCTAATTACAACCTGATTGTTGCCGGGAATACTTAGAGTGGGCATGCTGCCAGGAGTTCTGCTTTGTACAAGGAGGTCGAGCAGATCATCAATGACGGTGCCTTGACAGCTTGGGGCAATACCATTCCCCATTCTGAGCCTTGGCTTCTGCTCGTGGGGCCGGTTCCCCACCGGAAGCGAGAGGAAACATCAAAGCTCACGTTCTTATGACAAGTCGAATTGTTCAAGTTTGCAAGCGGTGTGTTGGTGGAGAGTCGCCAAGACGTCAATAGGTGCCGAACGTCAAGCCGTCAAAGTAGGATAAACAGGTGACCACCCACTCACCCGGTTCAATGAATAGTGCCATTGGATCCCCGCTTCCCCGCATCATCCACGCCTTGCAGCACCAACCTTACCACCGCACATCTCGTGGTAATCAGCCCCGGAGTGCCCACTTAGAGGTGATTAGCAATGGCTTATTTCCCCAGGCCCAAGGCCCAAGGCCATGGCTAGTACCCCAGTAATAGTCTAGCTTGCGGGGGTTTGAACATCTGGAGCCTTTGAAAACTTGCAAAGCCCCCGCTGTGTTGGAGGTAGGGCCGATTAAGATCCCCAACACTGTAGCATGAGATCGTCCTTCTCCGGACACAAACACCGTTGGTGAGCGTAGTATCTCGTGATGGTGGACATGCCGATGTGGAGAACATGAAAAGTCCGGGGTCTCCGCATCCGTCCCATTGGACTGGTGACCCGAACAAATCCCGAGTTTTCAGCCATAACGACTGCCCTATCCTTGTCGGCAATCATTCCTCGTCATACGATTGATGAGATGAACTGGGGCTTCATCTGAAAAGTTTTGCGGCGGTCTCTTGCACAAGGCTAGTGCTGTAGTGAGTTCGGAGAGAGGGTGAGAGAGCAACATGAGCTCTGCTAAAGAGTTCATAACACAGAAGACTGCGGTAGAGGTTAGTGTGTGAGTTATGGTGACATGAAGGCTCTGTAATCTGAGTCTATTGCTTCCGTTCCTCGGATGTATGATGTCTTCCACCATGTTTGAGTTCGGAAGCCTTCGACAGTCTACTAAACGTATGGTTCCCGAGTTCCGAGATGGGCCTCCAAATCAACGTAGTTGTCACCTCACGTAGTCCGGCATTCCACCGAGCTCCATACCAAAGAATTCGACCGATACAAGGCCGTTGAACAGCTTGCCAAGAACAAAAACCCCATGTTTCTTGATATTTCCACTTTGCGGGGGCCGAGGTAACATCCAGCATCGCGTCGACGATCATCAGCCATGTCTTGTCGACAGTAATGTCTGTCTGAATATGTCCATAAATAGCTCTCATGTCCTTCCAGCCTACCTGGCCTGTATAGAATCACTGGGATATCGTCGCCAACACTTCTTACACAACTTCCCTCTTTGGAGACTCGTAAGCAGACACTGGCCCCTCATGAGGTCGGAACTGAAAACATTGGCTTTAGCCATCTTCCCCTTGGGAGCATGCTGCACTTCCCTCCCTCCTACAAACCTCCTTCACCACTCTCTGTCTCGCAGGAATGAGTCTCTCCCCATCTACAAAAACTCATCCTACTGCGTCGACGATCGCGTAGAAGACCTTCTTCAACGCATGACCATTGAAGAGAAAGCCGGCCAGCTCTTCCAGACCCAGCTCCAGCAGGGCCCCAATGGCACTCTCGACCCCGGCGACGCGACGGCCCGCCGCAACAGCACAGACAACATGATTGGTGAGAAGCACATGACGCACTTCAACCTGGTCGGTGACATCGTCGATGCGAAACAGGTTGCTGAGTTTGTCAACCTCGTCCAGCAGCGTGCACTGGACACTCGTCTCGGCATCCCAGTCACTCTGTCGACGGACCCGCGCCATAGCTTCACAGAGAACATTGGCACCGGATTCCAGGCCGGAGTTTTCTCGCAGTGGCCCGAGTCTCTGGGTCTCGCTGCTCTGCGGGACCCCTACTTGGTGAGGCAATTCGCCGAAGTTGCCCGCGAAGAATACATCGCCGTTGGCATCCGGTCCGCGCTCCACCCACAAGTCGACCTCGCAACTGAGCCTCGATGGTCTCGTCTTGGCAACACTTGGGGTGAGGATGCCAATCTTACTAGTGAGCTTCTCGTTGAGTACATCAAGGGCTTCCAGGGTAGAGAGCTGGGCCCTCACAGTGTGACGACGGTCACCAAGCACTTCCCGGGCGGTGGTCCCATGGAGAATGGCGAGGACTCCCACTTCACGTACGGCAAGAACCAGACATATCCCGGCGACAACTTTGAATACCACCTTATTCCCTTCAAAGCTGCTATCGCGGCCGGCGCGAGGCAGATGATGCCGTACTATTCGCGACCAATCGGCACCGAGTACGACCCCGTTGGCTTCTCTTTCAACAAGCAAATTGTCACCGATCTTCTGAGAGAAGAGCTCGGCTTTCAAGGAATCGTGGTTTCCGATTGGGGTTTGATCACGGATACAGTGATTCGTGGACAGGACATGCCGGCTCGCGCATGGGGCGTGGAGAGCTTGACGGAGCTTGAGCGCGCAGCCCGTGTCCTCGACGCCGGCGTTGACCAGTTTGGCGGCGAGCAGCGTGTCGAGCTGATTGTCCAATTGGTGAAAGAAGGCAACATAACCGAAGAACGTATCGATGTTTCCGTCAGACGTCTTCTTCGCGAGAAGTTTCTTCTTGGCCTCTTTGACAACCCTTTCGTCGACCCCGAGGCCGCAGCTAGAGTCGTCGGCAACGACTATTTCGCTCGTCTCGGCAACGACGCCCAACGCAGAGCCTACACGCTCCTTACCAACAAGGACGAGATTCTCCCTCTCAAGCACCTCGGCACCGAGACCAAGTTCTACATTGAGGGCTTCAACGCCACCTTCCTTGAAGCTCGCAACTTCACCGTTGTTGCGACACCTGAAGAGGCCGACTATGCTCTCCTGCGTCTCGAGGCACCGTATGAGCCTCGCCCAGGTGGCTTTGAGGCCGCCTACCACGCCGGATCACTCGAGTACTCCGAAGAGGAGAAGGCGCGCCAGGCTGCCATCTATGCGGCTGTGCCTACCATCGTTGACGTGATCTTGGACCGTCCCGCCGCCATTCCTGAAGTGATTGACGCTGCTGCCGCCGTGTTTGGCAGCTTTGGTAGTGGAAGCGAGGCATTCTTGGATGTTGTATTTGGCATTTCAGCTCCAGAGGGCAAGTTGCCTTTCGACCTGCCGCGGTCACAACAGGCCGTGGAAGACGCAATGGAGGATGTGCCATTCGACACGGAAAATCCCGTGTTCAGGTTTGGACATGGCCTGAGATACACTGACAAGTGCGCGGCATGAGTTGGTGGGATATGCATTGATGAAGACATAAAATGGCGGCTATGTCGAAATTCCGGAGTACAAGATGTATTGGCGGATAATTATGACGGCTAACCGATGATGTTGTGTTCTTGCAGTTTGAAGCGATTTGTCAGGGCCTAGTGCGTCGTGTACAGATACTTAATAATGAGAAATACTACAACGCTTGAAAAGCTTAAGTCGCTGGCCCAGAGCTGATGAATGTTTACCCAAAACTGTGTCTTCATTGGCTCTGATGTTCGGGAGGTGCTCTTGGTGGTGTGCATTGCGAAGATGGTGAAGTCACCACTACAAAGATCTCTGTGGAACATGCTGCTTGTCATATTGACGTAATGCTTCAAGCAGAACAAATACTTAGCTGGGCTCGGACGACTCTTCTAGATATCATCAGAGACTAAGACACAGAGTTCCGTTGAGAACATCATCGCAAGTAAAAAGAAGATAAAGAAATGGCTTCAGCAATTGTAACAGGAGCGACCGGTAAGTGTACCATTAGCCACCTCCGGCCAGGCCCCGGGCGACGCCCCACATCAAGCCGATTTGGGCCGATGTTGGCACTTGACTCGGACGCCAACTGACCCGAACAGGCATTCTCGGCAGAGAAATTGTCGGCCGACTGGGCGAGCACCCGAAACAATGGAAGACGGTTTACGCCATGTCGCGCAGCAAGAAGGACAAGTGCCCACCCAATGTCAAGCACAGCTTCATCGACCTCACCGGCTCCGCCGACGAAATGGCCAAAAGCCTGCAGGGCATCGAGGCAGAGTATGTGTTCTTCGCCGCATACTTGCAGAAAGACTCTGAGAAGGAGAATTGGGATGTAAACGGTATGCCCCATTGGTGATACTAACCTATCAACCCCGACTATTCTGACAGGCTACAGGTGACATGCTCCAAAACTTTCTCACAGCTCTCGAAAAGACAGGCGCCGCGAAGAAGGTCAAGCGCATCCTCCTCGTTACCGGCGCAAAGCAATACGGTGTACACCTCGGCGTCCCCAAAAACCCAATGGAAGAGTCCGACCCCTGGCAGCGTGATGACCCGCCCTTCCCGCCCAACTTTTATTACCGCCAGCAGGACATCCTTCACGCCTTCTGCAAGAAGCACGAGAATATCTCCTGGACAGTGACATATCCCAACGACGTCATTGGCTTCGCAAAGGGCAACTTCATGAACCTTGCCACGTCGCTGGGCATTTACGCTGCAATTGCCAAGGAGCTTGGGAAGGATCTCGAGTTCCCTGGTTCGGAAACGTTCTACACAAAGTTCGATTGCTTCACGTCTGCGAAGCTGCATGCTGAGTTCTGCGAGTGGGCTGTGAAAGAGCCGAAGGCGGCTAACGAAGCTTTCAACGTGGTGAACGGTGACGTTGAAAGCTGGCAAAACATGTGGCCCAAGCTGGCTCGCCGGTTCGGGTTGAAGGTCAAGGCCGACCAGTTCGTAAACAAGTCTGATCTTGCAGCCTCGACCGAACTGAACGAAAAGCCGCCCATCAGTCTGCTTGCCGAGCAATCCGGTTTGGTGGGCAAGATTCAACCGAGCAAGTTGGAACAAAGAATCGATTTGGCCAAGTGGAGCCAGCAGGAGGACGTTAAGAAGGCATGGGATAAGCTCGCCGAGCGCGAAGGTCTCGAGAAGGATGCCTTCGAGAAAGCGACTTGGGCTTTCCTTGGTTTCGTCCTGGGTCGCAACTTTGACTTGGTCATTAGCATGAGCAAGGCGCGGGAGATGGGCTGGACAGGGTACGCGGACACCTGGCTGAGTCTCCAAGACGTCTTTAGACAGTTGGAAGCCGAGAAGATCTTGCCCAAAACTCATAGGGACCCCATTGGTAGGACGAAGAAGTTTGATGAGGATCTCAAGCGTTGAACAAGAGAAGGCAAAAGGAAAGGGGAATCTTTGATTTAGCTATACTAGCTCGAGTCTGTCATCAACATCCTTCGCAGCTTCAATGCTCTGCTCCAAAATCCCCGTCTCGTGCTCCAACAACTCCCGCGCATGCGTGCCAACCATGCAGCTCATATCCTTCTTCTTCGCCCCCTTGACCCACTCTTGGTCAATCATCCAATGCGTCGGTACCGCGAAATCTGTCGCGTTGTCCATCTTGTTCTTCAACAGCCCGCCGTTGTACCACAGCAGATTGTCTACCTCGTCTACGTGCGCAATCACGAAGCTGCACACTTGAGTCTTGTCCGTCTGCACGCCTTCGATCGGCTTCCGCCAGCCGATTATGCCGCCGTAGTGCCGCGAGAAAGAGTACGTTGAGCCTGCCGCTTCAAGTCCGATCCACCACGTTTCCTTATCGCCGTAAGTGATCCTATATGTCCACGAGTTGCGGACGGCGTAAGTATTTTGCCAGGCAATGTGTAGCAGACCCATCAACACGTTTAAACGACCCTTGTTGAGCACAACAACGCCCGAGTCTCCTTCCTCGGCGTACTTCTCGGTCCATACGAGAGACTTGTGCATCTCCTCGCTAGGGTGTTTGAACATCTCGTGGTACCACACATGCCTGTCGGGAAACTGGTCCTTCCAGAGAAGTCGGTCGTGGAAAAGCAGTGCCCCCTTTTCCTGATAGGCTCTTTGTTGCAGCAGCTGTTCCGGAGACTGCAGGAAGACGACGTCGGCGTCCAGCAAAATAACCTCTTCGAACCGGCTACCCAGCGCAGCAAACGGTTTAATCGCCCATCCTCCATCCGCCAGCTTTGACGTAGTGTCGTTGAAGACGGTCAGGATATCCAAAAACTCAACATGACCACTGTCCCCGTCGGCGGCGGCTTGCACAATCGTGTCGCGGTCCTCTTCGGAAAGATCCTCGTCGCCGGCGTAAACAATCTGAATCGGCAGCGCAGTGCGATGAACGTAAGTTAAAGACGCCACCAAATGGCACGCAAAGCGCAACGTGCTCCGCCCTGTGGGGATGACGATGCCGGCGTTCCGGTGCGTGTAATCCGTTCTAGGCTTCTCGCCGTGAGCCCCGTCGCCGACGCGCAGCTGCTGTGCCGGGTGCCGCGCAGGGGTGTCGGCGCTTCGAAAGCTTCGCCTGAGATCGGCCAAGGGTGATTGGCTGTGGGGGTCCCTTGGCGGGGACTGTAAGTAAGGGAAAAGGGATGCGGCGACTCGTTCGACCGTCGCGTCGAGGAACTGCCTCTCAGCCCCCACAACCCGCAACCCTTCGCCGCCGTTCTTCTCCTCGAGCGCCTCGATCCACGACCGCAGCACCTTCGTCCGTTCGCCGAGCTCGCCAAATACTTTATTGTATGGGGGGCCGAGGGGGTAGTCGACGAAGTACTGGGCGGTCGCGTTGATGGCGTCGAGATTGAGGCCGGACGTCTTTGAGGTTCTGAAGCTAAAGGTTGTTGATGTGAAGGGTGTTATGTGACCGTTGAGGCGGAGGAAGTAGACGATGGTGAGGGTGAGGAAGGCGGCGGCCGCGAGGACCGGCATTGACTGAGCGCCATATCGCGGTAAAACCAGGAGACGAACCATCCTCCACTACATGCCCTTCGTGATATACTGTCAGTCTGATTCTCGTGCGGCAAGACGCTCGCAAACTAATGAACGTCACTTCCAACACTTTCAAGCTGGGGTGGGCAAGGCTTTAAAGACCCATGGCCACCACCGCAGAGTGCTTTTCTTTGGGGGGGGGGGGGGGGGGGGGGGGGTCTTTTTTTTTTTTTTTTTTTTTTTTTTCCCCCGAACCTCCTACTGCCGGCGCATCACTGGCCTGCTTTGGAAATGATTGACCCTCCTATGGATACAAGCTTGAAGCTTCGGGCATCTCGTCCGCTCTCTGCGCCTACATACTGGGTTGAGTCGATAGGGGACCCCCTCCCTCCCCCCCCATTCCAGACACCTTCCACCATCCATGTTGCGTGCTTGTGGCCGCCAGGGTCCTTGTCTCTAGACGCCAGGGGAAAGTGACCGGAGAGAGGGAGAGCGAACCTAACGCTGGTCACAGGAGAGAGAAAGAGAGGGGTGGACCTTCCTCGACGTCCTCGCCTTTGCCGTATTTCCTGGTTCAGGTTACTTGCTGGCGTTCTTGCTCGGGGCAGAGGTGGTGATGCGCATATTCTGCTCGGCTGTCCTGATTACCAAGACGTCGTCGTGTTCACACTCAGGCTGTGACTACGCAATCGTGTTCGGCCTACAGACCAGTCCAAGCGGACGCCTGAGCCTCACGTTCGGATATCCAACAAACGGACGATAAGCACCAGTACCAGTGTACGATGACCAATTCCCTCGTCTGGTCACGCATCGCGTGGCTTGTCTCCAGCATGACAGAAAGGGAGCAACCCCCCGCGAATGACCGCGGACTACTGACGACACCTCAGACTACTCAAGACGCAGGCCAATCCACGGACCACCCACTAGGGCGCCGCACCCATCGGCTTTCGCGTGCCAGTTCCTGCACCAGTCCTAGTCAGTGCTGGTGCCCGCATGGGGTGCCTGGATCTATCCCTGAAGCATCTCGGGGGGGCATCTGTCATGCGGCATGGGTCTCCCCGCGAATGGTGGATAGATGATCGACCCAATCTGATACATACTGTCGCCTCTCGCTCGGCTGCTTCTCTCCTTCCCTCCCTTCTCCCTCTTCTCCCTCTGCTTGTCAACTCCGCCGATTGTTTGGTGTTCACCACTTTTTCCATTCTTCCATACCAAGGCCGGCCTTATTCCTTTTCGATTCTTACCACTAGACCCCTTTGCTGGCACTGTCGTCTATTTTGTCATTGTTGTTTTTGTATTCTTACCAACTACTTCATCTACCTTACCTGGCAATCCATTTGTCGTGTTCGTGGATCGAGTCTTGCCGTCTACTATTACTACTACTACTATTATTTTCCACCCAATTTCATCGAGTCGACTCGCTTTCGAATATCGTCAAGCTAAGGGCCATGGTTTGGAGTGATTGACAAAGGTACATCTTGGCGACTATCATCGGTCCGGCAAAGGATAGGATAGGATGATCGAGGAAAAGGGCATGGCTCCCCACGCAGTACCACGGGGCCAGAAACCCTCAAAGAGACGCGCTCGCCCCGCCAACATCGCCGTGCCGCCTTCGCTTTGGGAACGAGACGTCGAGTCTGACGACGAGTATGCTGTGCAAGTAAGGAACGCCGCAGGAGGCGTGTGGAAAAGGGCCACCAACTCGGGCAGCAGGTTGGATGACACGGTAGAGCGTCGGTCCGACAGCGACAGCGACGGCCGGGGACGGAGAAACCGAGTCGACCAACCGCCTTCGAGCCCTGATACGCCCAAGGCAAGGCCTCCGAACAATATCGCAGCATCAAGACCCGCGCTTCCGTTGGCAACGCTACGACCAGCCCGCCCAGCAGTCTCGAACCAGCCCTCGTCAACGTTACCGGCACCAGCAGCGCCACCCGTCTTTGTGGCACCGACACCGTCCACTACTTCACGACCTCCCGCCTTCGGCGCACCCGTGTACATTGAGCAGCCTGTCCAGCAGCAACCGCAAGAGACGCCCTTCAATCGCCCAGAGATTCCTGTCAACACACCGGACCGTCCCCTCGAGCCCGAGGAACCACCACCGGCGCCGCCACCACCAGTGCTCGCTCCAGGAGAGCCTGATCCACCACCTCCTCCTCCTCCTCCGGAACCTGAATCCGAAGTCCCTGCTATACCACCCGCGACGATGACAGTAACGTCTCCTCCTCGAACCGTCACTCTCATCTCCACGATGAAGCCTCCTTATTCTGTAGGTTTCCTAGCGAGATTCGATGCGACAGTGTAACTAATCTTCGTAGCCTTCACCAAAGAAGTCAAGCTTCTCATCATCGTCGTCATGGCTGCCGCCTCCACCAATGACCACCCCTACTCCGACGTTGCCTCTGACAACAACTGTGCCGACGGGCCCAGCTGCTCTACCGCCACTGCCACCTGTTGACCCTTCGGCTCCTAGAAAGGGTATCGAAGGTCACACGCACTCGACACCTACAGTCACGGCTACTTTGGCTTCGGCTGTGATTCCTGCTGAAACCATTTCTGCACTTCCCGGACAGGCTAGCTCCGGCAGTGACCGGGGTAAGGATGATGGAAGACCACCGCGAATGAACCCGGAGACGGAGCACGCCCTCATTGCTGTGGGTTCAATAGGTAAGCGTTGGTGAACAAAGTGCGCAATCTCAATAGCTGACTTTGGTGCAGGTTCTTTCATCTTCGCCTCATTCTTGGTGTGGATTGTGTGGAGGACAATGAAGAGGGCAGCAAGGAGGCGAAGGGAAAGAGAATCTGGCTACCCAGGCGATCGACCTGGCATTGGTTCCAAGATTCCTTTCTTCAAGGGATCTATGGGCGGATGGGAGAATCTGGACGGACGTCGAAGCGAGCCAACTCCGTACGAAAAGGGACCGAGAGGAACTCTGCGGCTGGATACCGGTTTCTACGGTCCCAATGGAAAGCCGACGAACTACGGCCCTGGCAGCGCATACGCTGCTAACTACACCATGTCGCCCGTTGATAACCGGGGCAGCCCTGTCCACACCAGCCCGACAAACGCATTACCGGTGCGGATGAACACCATGAACGGTGGTACATACAACAGCCAGCAAGGTGTTTTCAATAGTCAAACCGGCACTTACACCAGCCAAGTTGGGACATACAGCAGCCAAACGGGCACATATGTCAGTCACGCACCCAGCGGCTCACTCACTCATATTATCGGACAATACGGAAACGGAACGGACCCTAGCATGACTTTACGGTCAGGCGTGGGAGCAGGAGCGTACTTCAACCAGTCAGAGTTGGCTCGCCAGCCCTCAGACGCCTACGACCCAGCCAGGCGGCAAGTCAACAGGGCTAGCGAGCTCTCTTCGATTTCATCTGGCTTCGGCGACGGTGATATAATCGTGCCCGGCATGCCTGGGATGGTCCTGCAACCCCCTCCGCCGGTCTCCCAGTCACTGAGAGCCAGTCAGATCGGCGTCGGTCGGTTCTCGTGGGCCAACAAGACCAACCGCGAGACGGTCTACACGGAGACCAGCGAGGACCTACCACCCAGATTCAGAACGGTCGACAGCTGGGTCAATCAACAGACCGGCCGCGTCAAGAGAGCACAAGCACGGCCAGAGACGGACGAAGATATCCCGCCCGTGCCTGGTCTTCCGGCGGGGACGGGTCAAAACGGCATGCCGCCTGAGCCTCAATTTACCATGATGATGCCGGACGGGGAAGTACCTCGCCGGCCGGACAACGCGTCGTAACAGCTAGACGCAACCCGGCGGATGCCGTTACTTTTCTTTGTTTTCATACCCAAGCATGGCGCTCAATCGGCAGGAGTCAAAAAGGGGAAGGGAGGGAAAGGGGATGTAATACCATCATACCACACACATACAGACGAATAGCCGAGAGGCGATCAAAGTACAAATTTCACACCACTGTACCCATACAACTCCTGCATCTTGCCTCTTCAAGCCTGGCGCTTGGGGGTTTTCTTGCAGAGTCGGATTTCATACATAGCAGGTGGCAGTCTTAGCTGCTCTTGTACAGATTACTTTTTCGTTTTTCTTTTTTGAGAAGGCGAGCGGGAAAAGGAGAAAGGGAGATGGTGAAGGATGCAGTGGTAGTAATCCAAAAGCAAAAAGAATGCCGCATTACTTGATAACACGCTGACTATCAATAATACCTTTCTTCCATGTGAGAGGCTAACAGAGGATGACTTGGAAGAGGTACGGGGCGCTGCCATTGACGACGGGCTGGGGATCGGCAGGCACCCATCATGTCTGCTGATTTGTCAAGCGATCTCATCCAACGAAGGCGTTTGCAGGTTGCTTTTTGTGGAGACGGCTTCCAGAGCATAAGCGTAGTCGAGCATTGTACATGGACGAGCCAAGAAATAGCCGGCATGGCGATGATGAAGCCTGTTCGCCATCGCATTGCGTGTGCCGCGGGCTTTTGGTTTGTTTATTTTTAAGCTCTCTTTATCCCACTCGAGAGCATTCATCGCAATCAACTTGCTCTCCCGATTCTCCCAACCCAGCCACTGACGGAAATTGTGATGTTCGCTCTCGCTCGAGGCGCAGGATTGCGGCTGACTCCCGACCACGCGGTTTTCGCAGTTTTTAGCCACGGTAAAAACAAGGGCCTCATTCTCACCCCGAGAGAGGATTAAACGTTTTCACTGTGCTGCTGTACGTACTGGCCTGGAAATGCCAGTCGATGCTAGTATACTACTCGTGGAGGGTGATGTTCAAGTTTCATTCCTCCCCTGCGACAGATCACCCAGTTATTTGTGGTGATGGGAGACTGGTTGACGAATGAACAGACACGAATACTCTGTCCTGTGGGACGCCAAGGCAGACTCGCAGACTCCTTGACTTGAGGTCGCAGCGAAGAGGAAGGCGGCTTACGCAGCGTCTCGGTCTCAAGCGAGGCGCTTCGGGAGCCGGTTGTGGAGGCACGGAGAGCAAGAGAAGCAAAGCCCTGACAAAGCGAATCAAGAGCCCAAGACACAAACCTTTTTTTGTTCTCTTTTTTTTCTTTTTTTCTTGACAGGCCCCCCTCTCCATTGGCCGCGCGTTTCGGAAGAGACACGGGAACATCACGTTCCAAAACGTATGTGGAAACCCTCGGACGCTGTGCAGAGGGACAACCTTCGACCTGCACAGCCGCAACGCGACGTATAGGACCCGTCCCGGCAAGCCGACGAATCAGCGAGCCGGGCGTCCCGAGCGTTGAGAATACAGGTAGGTAGTAGGCAAGCGACCGGCTTATTCTGTGGCGGAGCGCGGACGAAATGTGGGGAGAGGGATTGGGCCGTAGTCCGTGGCTTGTGTCCCCAATTCGAGCGGCAAGCGGGGCACAGCGTTGACGTACGTATAGTACGTATTCCTCCTCTGCAGTTCAGTGCATGTGCCATGCCAGGCGGGGGCCCAGGTTTGAACTCGCATCACTCACGTCCTGCAAGTTCGCTGCTGCGGTACATTTCTGCCCCCCACGTCTGTCTACTTCGCTGCGTACCCATTCACGACACGAACCGGTCACTTCTTCCAGGCCTCTCAACCTTCCTCGACAGCGGAGCGTCCTTGTCTTGTGTAAATACTTGGCTTTTCGATTTTTTGACTTTCCTGTGCCTCGTCTGATCAAAGCTGCCATTACTGTTTTCAGCTCCCTTCCTCCCAGACTCTACCGAACACTGGTCTCGAGGGCCTTCCGCTGTGGAGACGAACTTCTGTAGATCCCCGCGGATATATTTGGCAGTGCGTACGTCGGCCGCGAGCGACCTTCAGTGTTCCTTGTCTTCCAAAAGCCAAGGCGGACGGGTGACGGACGGGTTGAGGACTCAGCCCACTTGACCTCGCACACCCCTTGGAGGGGCCCGGTAGCCTGCCTTCGCGGCCTGGCCTTCGTTTTTAAACTGCCTGCGTCTGCCCCGAAACACCAAAGAGCCTGCGAGAAACGTCACCTCCCTCGCCCTCTAACCTCATCAGCGTGCACCCCGTTTCTCGAGCCGCCGGCTTAGTAACAAGAGACCGCTCACGATGCTCGACGAAAACCTCCCAACCTTCCACTTCCGTCCCTCCTCCGACAACCCCCAAAACACCGTTCTCTACTTCACATACCAGGGCTCCGACCCGACGCCGAACTACCTCCTCAAGCGCGCCGACCCCGCCAACCCGGCCGCCCGCAACAAGTACGCCGCCGCGCTCACCGACATCGCCTCTCAGCAGATCATCTATGCCGAGGTCCTCGTAGAGCCGGAATGGACCCAGCCCACCCTCTCCGCCGCCGAGCTCCGTGCCCAGAACGGCACGCCTGCCCCGCCCCAGCCCATCCTGCCCGACCAGGTCACCTTGCAGCTCTACAACCCGGACTCGCAGGTCGTCATCAAGACCAAGGCCGGAAGCTGGGGCAAGTCGGACAGCTGGGAGTTTGAGATGCCCGAGCAGAGCTTCCGCGCCCCGAGCGCCAGCATGATCGACCGCTCCGCCGACGACCCGCCCGTCAGCGACACCGTTCCCAAGGTCGTCTTCCGCTGGAAGCGCGACGGCAGGCTGAGCAAGGACATGACGTGCTACATGGTCGGGAAGAGCGTCGCTGGGAAGAAGAGCAAGGAGCCCGACATTACCGTCGCCATGTTCAAGGACCGCAAGCACGAGAGCGCCGTCACCATCTACGAGCCCAACCTGCAGCGCGTAGACGTAGAAGACCGCAAGGGTCTGGACATCATTTTGCTGCTCGGTGCCGAAGTCCTCCGTGACTTGTTCCTCAACCCCAGACAGAACGTCTTCAACCTTACAGCGACGCCCCCGCCGATGGCCGGTCGTCGGAAGAATTCCAAGCCTCCCCCAGCCTCTATGGGCCCCGGAGGGCCCGTACCTCCCGTGGCCGCCATGTCCGGCGCCATCGGCAACAAGCCCGCCTCACCGCCGGCACAGGCAATGAACAACGGCCCGCCTAGACCCAACGCCCGCGCGCAGTGGGAGATCGACAACGAGACGAAGCGTCTGCAGGCCATGGTCGCGCAGGAGGAGCGGCAGGCCCGCGAGCGTGAGCGTCGCGACGCCGAGGAGGCGAAGCGCATCAAGAAGATGCTCGACAAGGAGGAGAAGGAACGGCGGCGGAAGGAGGCCGAGATTGAGGCGGAGACGGAGCGTCTCCGCAGGTTATACGGCGTGCAGCCCGACGCGCCCGCGCCCGGTCTGCCTCCCCGACACCAATCGCCGCCCGGGACTGCCCCGGGATCGTGGCACGTCGCACCGGCGCAGCCGCCGAGGCCGCTGAGCGCGGGACCCTATCAAACCGGGCAACCCGGGACCGTCTCATATCGTCCGCCACAGCAGGTGCACTTTGCGCCGCAGCCCCAGCAACCCCAGCAGCAGCAACAGCAGCATGGCGGCCGGGGTAAGCTCCCGAACCTGATGTCGGGGTTGCTCCAAGGTCCGTATGCGAACCCGGCTGCCAGTGTTAGCAACTTCTTCCATCGGGACCGGACCGAGGAGGAGAAGCGGAAGGTCGCCAAGAAGCGGAGTGTGCATTTCTAAGGATGTCGTTGTTGTTATCATTTGGTACTTTGCATCCCATAGCATACCCGGCGTTTCAAAGCGGATAGGTGGTCGCCGCTGCGTGGCCGCAGGCGTGGTTGTCCTTGGGGAGTTCCGGCGTGTTTTCTTTGGATGGATATACCATTTCCTAGCATCCGGGCTTATAGAGTTACGAATCTCATGACCTTTCTTGGCTAGTCGCTTGTTCTGGAAAACTCGTCGCTTGCATTGTTGAATGTTTTCTTCGATAAGTCTTGTCGACGGCACATTTAGAGACATCGATTTTGCAGCAAGGGCGGAAGGAATTGCACGTTTCTGCCTCAAGGGCAAGCCGCTGGATTCGAGATCCGAGACATGCTATCAAGAAACGGGCCCATAACACGGCCGAGAACCGAAAATAAAGAATGGAAAGATTTGACCTTTTTCTTTCCTTTTTTTGTCTTTTCTTTTGTTTTTTAAGGAGCTTTTGATCTGATGGATTCGGCCCAGCTTTTCCTGAACCATTCAAAGTTCTCACCATCTCTCCAATCCGACTGCCCCGTAACGCACCTCAGGCCCCCTGGGCGACACCGCGGAGTATCGCGCGTCGGAGACTAGCGGAGTGACCAGGGATGCGCTGGGAGTGCACCCGATTCGGGCAATAGTCGAAATGCACGCTAAGCAGGGGGTTAGAGAGCGCCGGGATATGCATTCCACGAGCTCTCTAGGTTGCTTTCCGTCACCCAGGGCTCCAGGACATGGCCCACAACAGCGGGTCCACGCCTGCAACTGCACCTGGCTGAACTCTCTCATACAGATTTCACCGATCATTTCCCAGCTCCCATTCAACGCCGCGCCGGTTCCTCGGGCCATCCTCCGTTGTGTCCCATGAGAGGCAACAGTTAGCTGGGGATCGGCCTTTCATTGTGTCTCTTCTTAGCTGTTGGCCTTTCTGTGGGGGATTCTTGAGTCATGTTGTGAGCTGTAGGCTTTTGTTCTCCAAACCCGTCCGCGAAATATTCTCCGTCTGTAAGGTTTGGTGAAGGTGCCAAGTCGGCGCGCTTGAAAAGCTGGGGAAACCGGTGTAAAGCTGCGACCGAGAGCCGCCTTGCTACATAGAGACGTGCCCACATGCTCATACCATAATGTCATAGTTGAGCCTCTGATTCGTCATGCCTTGTAAGTCTTTAGCACCAACCCCTGCAACAAGAACTTACCATAAAACCCATGACTTGCCCATGCGATTTGCAAACGGTGGGCTCGGACGGATCTCAACTCGCGATTCTCGTTCAAAAAAGGTCAATTGAGCTTTTCTGATATTGTTTTTTTTGTGACGACCATCACGAAGGAAACCTCAACTGAGCTTCTGCAATACTGACTCGAGTCCTGGTCGTACACCTCGAGCATCGAAGTCTCATCATGCAAACCGGGTCGTCAACCTCGACGGTTCAGCTCCAGAACCTGGAGCGGCCGCCGACGCCCAAGGATAACAGCCTCCTCAACACCGAGGGCCACCGTCTAGGGTCCAACGCGGACGCAACCGGCGGGCTCCCGGCCCCGACGACCACGGCCGCCGTCGTCCAGAAGTGGAACCATCCGAGGTCCAACATGTTTAGGGTGCTCTCGTGCTTCTGGAGCTTGCTTGTTTCGGGCGCCAACGACGCCGCCTATGGTGTAAGTCACATGAATTTCGACCCACAGCAACCGGTGAGCAGAAGCTAACATGAGATCAGGCTTTGATCCCCTACGTACGTCGGAACGTCCCAAAGCACTTTGTGAACCGCCGCTCACGCTTCCACAGCTAGAGAGGTACTACGACCTCACCTACGTCGTCGTCTCCCTCGTCTTCCTCTCCCCCTTCGTCGGCTACGTCCTCTCGGCCCTGCTCAACAACCACATCCACCTGCGCTGGGGCCAGCGCGGCATCGCCCTCCTCGCCTCGTCCTGCCACATCGTCGCCTACGTCATCATCTCCCAGCACCCGCCCTACCCGGCGCTCGTCGTCGTCTTCATCCTCGCGGGCTTCGGCAACGGCCTCAGCGACGCGGGATGGAACGCCTACATTGGCAACATGGGCCGCGCCAACGAGGTCCTCGGCTTCCTGCACGCCTGCTACGGCGCCGGCGGCGTCATCAGCCCGCTTATCGCGACAACCATGATTAACAAGGGGAACTTGGGGTGGTGGACGTTTTACTATGTCATGGTGAGTCGGAGACCCGCGCGTGGCAGCACCCCATGGGCGTTCTCGTCCCTCCCCGCCCGCTAGAACTTGTGGACCCAAAGAGCGACTGACATCGTGAACAGATCGGCCTGGCCTTCATCGAACTCGTCTGGTGCACAGCAGCCTTCTGGACGCAGACCGGGGCCGTCTACCGCGAGACGGTAAGCCACTCCAGCAATGACGGCAATGCCGGCCTGCGAACGGCCCTCTTCAAGCGGCCCTACGCCCGCGTCTCCTGGCTCAGCGCGCTCTTCCTCCTCGCCTACGTCGGCACCGAGGTCTCGCTGGGGGGCTGGATCGTTCAGTTCATGATCCAGGTCCGCAGGGCCGACGCCTTCGACTCGGGCATGACCTCTGTCGGCTTCTGGCTGGGCCTGACGCTCGGCCGCGTGGTGCTGGGCTTCGTGACGCCCAAGCTGGGCGTCAAGCTCGCCGTGTCCATCTACATCCCCATCACCATGGCGCTCGAGCTGGTCTTCTGGCTCGTGCCGCAGTTCTACGTCTCGGCGGTCGCCGTCGCGCTGCAGGGGTTCTTCCTAGGGCCGTTCTTCCCAGCCGTGGTGGTGGCGGCGACGAAGCTGCTGCCGAGGCATCTGCACGTCAGCACGATCGGGTTCGCGGCGGCGTTTGGGGGCAGCGGGGCGGCGATTCTGCCGTTTGCTGTTGGTGCGTTGGCGCAGGCCAAGGGCGTGCAGGTCTTGCAGCCTATCATCCTAGCGTTCTTGGGGGTCATGCTGGGGCTGTGGCTCTGCTTGCCCAGGATCGGACACAAGGAAGAGTAAGGAGGAAGGTTGAAGCAGGGGCATGAAGTCGAACTAGTTGTGGGTGAAGGGAGGCTTCGGTTGTATATAGGCGGGGATCTTGGACGTCAAATATTTCGAAACTTGTACTTACACGTGGGCCTTTGGGGCCGGCCGTTGCATAGAGACATCAGAGGACGATTTGGCCCCAGCTCCGGCAGGACATATGTCATGGTTTTCTCCTCGTCTCATGATCGACCATCCAATGACCCCGTAGGTCCGACTGGAACCTCCAGACGATTTCAGTACACCCGTTGAGCTTGCCATATATACTCCTTAATGTGCTCATCGTCAGCAGCCTGCTTCCCCTTGGCCACCAGCCGGAATTGTAAACTTCCTCGTGCTCAAAGTACCCCGAGTGGGGGTGCTTCTCCTATAACAAGCCACAAAGCAGCCCTCGTTCGACAAGCACTTTGCAAGGGGTTTCTAAACATCAAACTCCTGGCGTCTCGGAGGCGTAGAAGTAGAATCCGCCAGAATGTAGAAGCGATAGCCCTGTCTAAAAAGCGTAGGAACAAATCTTGTGTACGAGCAGTCGACCAGAGTCCAAGCTAGGGGAGAGGATATAACCATGTGGTATAGATAGACACACAACACGGATGATATGAGTTATAGTTATATCTATTTCTCAAGGGAAATTTATTTCCTTTTGGCTGAAAGCGGACATGAGAGCAGGAGTTGTACTACAAGGAAATGGGAGAAGAATGAGGGTATAGGATCTTTGTAAAGATGACAATAGGGTTAGGACCTTTTTTTATTTGATATCTCTTATTTATATACCTCTGATGTAATAATCAAGCCCATTCTTGTTGGTCAAATTGAACCGGGTTTTCATCTCGGCCGATATTGCACGCCATACCTTCACCGACTCTCGAGGACGAGAGCTTCTGTGCTGAATGACAAGTCAGGAATGGAAGGCAGGGGTCTTGGCGAAAAGAAGCCATGGATGGTCTGTGCACTCAATCACCACACAAAACTCAACGTCATCTTCGGAGAAACTATTTTCCGCGCTCCAACGCTCGGACCAATCCCAATTACGCTAGCTACCAAAAATTCTCATGATGGGTCCCTCAACTGGCATGTCTGGCCCAGCTGTTGCTGAACCTCCCCTAGCCCATTTCCAAGCTCAACTCCATCCCAACGACTCCTCCCTCTTCGACGACCAAGGCTACTTCCTCGACAACGACTTCGTCTGTGATATCCATCGTCAGCTCTCCATCTTTGGTTGGAAAAAGTCATTCCGCTTCGGCCTTTACCAGCAAGCGATTCTTGAACGACTCCAGGAGCTCGGTTTCTTCGTCGCCCTCCCCGTCGGCTTCAACCTTCGCCTCCATACGCCCCCGGGGTACATCCGCTACCGTCTCATCGACATCTTCGCGAACGCCAGACGCGCAGCTGAACAGCACCTCAGAAACGAGCGCCGCTCTCAAATCCCAGTCATAATGGTTCAACTCACCGAAGTCGAGGACGAGCACTTCCAGTCCGGCCAGGCCGGTCCCATCGAGGATGATGCCGACTTCACCGATACTGGTACGTGGATTTCCCGAGCGCAAGAGAGTTGAGCGCGAAGACCCGATTGTTTCGCGTTGCGTAGCTCGAGCGTATTGCATACGTCACACGACCAGCTAGCTAACAACCCACAGACTCCGAGATCTCTGCCGACAGTGACTACGACCCCCGCGACGAGTCCTTCACTGAGCGACTCTACGCCCTGAAGGACATTGTCCCCCCGACCACCCGCGGCTGGATCAGCAACAAGGTCGACTTGGGCGTCAGCGCCGTCCAGAACACGTGGTACTACGGCTCCCGCACCGTCTGGGTCGTCTGCGCCACCGCCCTGATGATCGGTGTTCCCCTGGCCACCTGCTGGGCTGAGGACCAGCAGATCGAGGGCATGGAGCGCGAATACCGCATGCGCGAGATGGGCGGCGACGCGCTCCTCGCTGCCGGCGAGGGCAAGGAGGGCAGCACTGCCGACCAAATCGGCCTCGCTCTCGACCGCGCCGAGGCCAAGCCCGCTCTGTAAATCACCAAACTTCAAAATGCAACACAAAAAAATCACCACAATGCAAAGCGAAAGCGAAGCTAGGAAGGACGAGGCTTAGCTTATCGAAAACTCCCCCGGAACCACGCACCAATGGCCTGACGACACCGTCGTACCCCTTTACTCGGAATCGGACAGACTTTTGCGTTGCTTCTTTTGCACTTCGGAACTGTATATCAAGACAACTCTCTCACACTCTACAACACACCCACGACAATCGGAACTTTGCATGCATTGCGGTCTTGGATGGTTGGCAGGATGGGGTTTCCCTGCCATATTGCTTGTACTATAGGAATTCATGAGGCCGCGATAGGAATGGCCGCTTGCAATCATGATGAAATTCTAATACCCATCCCGTTCCCAGCAGCTCTATTTGACGTGACTGCCTGCTGCCTATGTGCTCCTCCTTGTGCTGCTCCACTACTGATTACACCCTAGGGGGCGAAGACCAACAGGATGCAGCAAAACATTGCCGAGCATTCTCTCTGCTTTGCCTATATCCGATCTGACCGGTAATCCGCGGGAATCCGGAAGTACCCAGCCCGTCGCAGAGCAGACTTGGAAACTGAACACATGGGCGAGAAATGTGGGAAGGATTACTATTAGCACGGACATGCTGAGCCGCTGTTGAGAAGCCAGCTTCCGTTTGTCTCGCCTTGCGTAGCTTGCTTCCTGTGCTCTTGTATATTGGCATCGTCGTCGTTCATACGTTGTCCAAGGGAGCAATGCGCTTCTCCGTAGGAATATAGGCTCGCAAATTCGTAAGCGAGCTCTGGAATGACCGATGATCCGATAACAGCTGGATAAGTTTAGACGTGACTCAAGCTATCACGGTCAACCGTTGGGATTTTGATCTAACACGTCCCAGAATACGCCACGGACAAAAGGGATGGCAGACTGCCGGCAGCAAACGGAAGAACAAGTGAGTATCCCTCCGGCTATTCACAAGCGTCCATGTCACCTGAGGACATGGAAAGGTATAAGGAAAGCTGTCCATATACGGGCGCCGGGCTGGATGGGAAGCAAAATGGCAGTGAGCTATCGTTTAGTACTTGGTGGAGGAGAATGACCTCCGGGTGGCAGGGGAGCCCTTCGCATCCCCAGCCGGTTCCATTGAAGATGTTGAAACAGCCCGGATGCGTTAGCATCATCATAATGTCCAGCGTAACCGTCGTTGGTGCCGAAGGCTCGGACCAAGCCAGTAAGCCGGCACAGGAAAGAAGAGAGGGATCATCCAGTCGTAAACGTAAACAGAGTAGCAGCACTTGGTCTGTCGTACTGCCCGGTCGTGGCCCACAATGCCCGTTGCTGACTTGCGATAGTCTCGGTGAACATACTTGAGCTCGAACCGGAAAGACAACGACCGTTGGATGCCGTCTTCGAGAACATGAGCACAAACTACCCTGGTAGCTGCTGCGTCTACATACCACTTGTCAAACCCCCTCGAGGAACTCGAAGAGGAAGAAGAAGGAAACTCAGTGCCGCGTGCAGTAGTACTGTTTAGGATGCGACGTCTGGTTGAGCTTTATAGACCGGCTAGAGACCTGGGAAACAAAGACGGAGCGAATCGGTTCTCGGTGACCATCGGTTTCCGGCCGCTTCCTCTTAGTGGCCGTTCTGTACCGTTTACCCAGTGGTCACAACTTCTCGTCTCAGCCAAAGCTGGCTTGTTCTCAGCGTCTAATACTTCTGTAAGTTACCCCGGGATCAACCAGGGTATTATGTGGCACCCAACTGGCAAGACGTTCCCTAATCGGTCAATACATTTGGAATTGGGAGAGTACGGAGACACATGACCTAGCGCAATAGCTACGTCCGAACTCTACAACCCTCTTCGTTCAGACACACTGTCAGAATATCAAATCGCTCAACATACTCGAAGGACCAGCAGTACTGCAAGAGAACGGTTGCCGCGGTGTCCTTGAAGAGTGGATCTGGCCAACACCGCTGTAGACAACGCCATCCATTTGCCCCAGAAGAAATACTTGAGGTGTAAAACCACGGTTCTGGCAAGGGCTTCAAGCATCTACCAAGGCATGCCCTATAGATACTAATTCTATTCTTTCCCGGTTGTATGAACACATCGGTACCTGGTCGAGTAAGGCCATGCGACCAGAGATGGCGGGTTCATTGGGCCCGAATCTCTCGTTGGAGATGGTGGCAGTTAGAGGTTCGAAGCATGAATGGTTTCGCAGGATACCCAATCCTGGCCCACAGATGCATCTTGGAGGCCCCTTTTAAGCTTAGGAGTCGTTAGGTTGCCAGACCAGACAACGCGACCAAGGGACAAGCGCCACACAGGAGCAGGCGTGAGGAAAGCCAGGCCGTTTGTAGGGCCATACCGGACACCGACACGCCCATTCTTTCACCCCTTTTTTCTCATGGGCTTGGATCGTGGCAATTAATAATACAGGGGACGAGAAAGACGACAACAACTTCTGGTGCTGCGGGCAACTTCACCCCGTCAATGAGCAGTAGCATGGTGGGCTGCCCGGTGGCGGCAGCCAGACCCGGCCACTTCCAGATAGACCCGCGGTGTTGTTTCCAGTCCATGGACACAATGATGAAAACAAACCTTCAAAAGGCCCATGGCGGCACGCCCATGATGGCGTGGCATCGAAACGGGCGAGTGATTCGCTTCGACGAACGCTGGGCATGCCCAACGTACGAGCCTCTGCGTGGGTTTTTCTCAAGCCCTAAAAGCCATCGTCTTTTTTCCTCGCATGATGCAGCCGTTTGCATCGTCTAGCGTATTTTTCTTTTCTTTTTCTTGTTTGTAATCCCGGAGTCCGGGGCGAATGTCTCACTTTCACGGCGGCGTTGGAACAGCGGCGTCCCGACACACCCCCCCGGAAACCACACAGCTCCGGGATCGGCATCATCGGCCCGCTCCGCCTCGGAACCGCGGGGCCACCGTATCTTTTCCCGACTTTCCCGATGGGCGCCGACTTCCTTTCCCCGCAGAAAGAACAGAAGAAGAAGTGGAAAAGAAAAAAAAAAAGGGCGCCACGCTCACGTCTTCCGATCGTTTCATCATTGTCTACTATCGAGCATCCAAGGGGCACTTTGACAGATTTCGCCCCAGCTACCGCACAGACTGGCTCCTATCTGTTCCATCAGCCTCCTGGCAAAAAAAGAAAAAAAAAGAAAAAAGCCCATTTACTTCTCCCGAAGGCAATCTTTACATCAACCACCTGAACGATCTCATTACACCTTCGTTGGCTGCAAACTAACTTGCTCGCTCGTGCCAGCATATTATAGCGCCGGGTTGGTCCAAGTCAACAACAAATAAAAGAAAAGCCGACCGAGGGTTGGAGGAGGTCGTCTCGGAAGTCCCACCAATACAGCTTAACACAATGGCCTCACAGCCAGCGGCAGACATGGACTTCAAAGCCCTTCCAAAGATCGAGGTATTATAACGTCTCTTCTGCATATACGCCACCGAAACGTCACTTCTGGTACCGAGATCTATCTAACACCCGCTCAGCTCCATGCCCACCTGACAGGCAGCATAAGCCGCCGTACCCTCCACGACATCTGGGTCCGCAAGAGGCAGGCAGGCGAGACGGATCTCGCGGACCCCCTCGTCGAGATGCCGGACGGCAAACACGACTACAACCTCACCACGTAATATCCTCTCCTTTCTTTCCAACTCTTCTCCCCGTTTTTCTCTTTTGCTTCCAACCCTCCGAACCAACCCCCTCCTTCTGACCACATCTCCCCATACAGCTTCTTCCCCCTCTTCTCCTCTTACATCTACAACCTCATAACCGACCCCGGGACGCTCCACGACGCGACCCTCTCTGTCCTCCAGGACTTCCACGCCGACGGCGTAACTTACCTCGAGCTCCGCACCACGCCGCGCTCTCTCCCGTCACCATCCCCACAGCCGCCCTCAGTCTACGTCTCCACTATCCTCTCCGCGATCGCCGCCTTCGAAGCCGCACACCCTGGCCCAGGAGCGATGCGCACGCGTCTGATCCTCTCCGTAGACCGCCGCCACACCCCCGCCCAAGCCCACGAGACTGTCCGCCTCGCCGGCCGCTTCCGCGAGCAAGGCGTCGTCGGCGTCGACCTCTGCGGCGACCCGGCCGCGCGCGTCCACGGCGTCCCCGGACAGGATGACGTCTCCATCTTCCGGGGCGCCTTCGCCGAGGCCAAGAAGCTCGGGCTAGGTATCACCGTCCACTTTGGCGAGGCCCAATGCTCGGGCACCGCCGGCGAGCTCGGCGAGATCTTGTCGTGGAAGCCGCAGCGGCTGGGGCACGTCATCCACCTCGGCGAGGACGTGAAGCGGGAGATTGTGGAGCGAAGGATCGGGCTCGAGCTGTGCCTCAGCTGCAATGTGCACGCCGGTATGATCTCGGGCGGGTTTGAGGGGCACCATTTCGGAGAGTGGTGGGGCGTGGAAGGGAGCATAATATCTCTCGGCGTACGTTTTGAGTCCCCCCTCTCCATTCTCTACCAAGTAGTCGAAAGGCTGTGCTAACTCGCAGGCTGAGAACAGACCGACGACGTTGGCGTCTTTGGCAGCCCGCTGTCCAACGAGTACAGGCTTGTGGCGGAGCACTTCAGGCTCTCCCGCGACGACATCTGCACGCTCGCCCGTCGAGGGATCGACTCCATTTTTGGCGACGAGGATGAAAAGGGTCGTCTTCGGCGAGTAATGTGGAAACCTGCGTCGGCCGAGCAGATCTGAGCGCCGGGTCAATGGACGGAGGACGGGTGAGGGGAGGGGCCGAGAGCGGACCGAGAGCTGGCCATTATTGAGACTTTCCTCAGCATCCCGCCAGCAACAAAGAAGCGGTACACATACCCCCTTTAGAGGCCTGCCGCACCGTCTGTATACCGTCGACGATATTTCTCACTATCCGCGGGCATCTTGTTGGACGGCTGATTTGGCCGGCGAGACTGTGGGCGGGTTGCTAAATCGCTCCGAGGCCGAGGGTCTCGTTTTCGAGATCAGAGGTCTATCTGCCCCTCGATCCTGCATTTCTAAGCCATCAGTAGACCAGCCGCCTACCCCAGCAATACCTCCTGTTTGGCGGCCTTGAGAATCAGATTGGCTGCGCGATCTGAGAGAGGGTTCGTGTCATCAAACCAATCACGTCATTGCTCTTATGGGAATCCTTGGCACGCAACCGTTACTGGTGTGTTGTACGCCTTGTGACGCAACCTGCATCACGGCGAGATGAACGACGCCGAGGAACAAATCGATGGTCGTCTCTCGCGGCATTTGTTGCCTGTGATTCCCTGTTGCACTGTCGCGGCTTGCACATGAGTTGCAGAGCTTCGCGAAATAGCTTTTCTTAACCCCGCCCTACGTATAGAGAACGAGTTTCCGTCAGGCTACCGTCATTGTGTCGTATCCCTCAAGGCCATCGTGCTAGCTTTTAGTACGAGGACATGCTTCATGGCAGTCAGTGTTAAGCTTCACAACTCCTAACCCCCCAGCATGTCCTCCGTCGGTACCTCGACGCCATTCCACAGGCCTTACTAGTGCTCGATTGAGAAGGACCCTATGATAACTGTAGAAGTTTGACCTCTGACAAGGACCAATATTTGCTGGCTTCCATGTTAAATTCATGAGACATAAAGGACAGAGTCCGAGATCTCTTAGTTCTGAGGGTTCAAGCTCGCTACTTTGGCCCAACCAGGATGCACAGAGTAGGGATTGGGCACAGTCAAACCAACCCGCAGAAAAGGCGCATTGGTCGGCCAGATCAAGGTGCTTGCCACCTGCTGAGTGTTTGGACTAGCGAGCTCCGCCAAACTCTGTTCGAGATCTGCTGAAGGCGAACGATAGATGGTTCCCACTAGTAGAAACAAGCGTTTGTCGGCGGCAGGGACGTGCTGAGTTGACAGGAGGGTCTTCGCCTTGCGGTGTGCAGTAGACGGTCACAGCCTCGACCTATCTAGTTATAGGGCTAAGAAACGGATAAACGTATCGACTGCTGCAGCCTTGAGGCTTCATGCCGGTTGGTTTTCGAAGTGTGTGGCACACAAGTTCCTGTCTTGCTCTCGAGAAGGTGATGAAATGGGGTGGCATTTTGCCAAAATGATGTTGCCCACCCTGACCGTGTGTGTGGTCCGTGGACGAAAGCCAGGGCTGCACAGTATTTTCCAGGATGGAACCCCGAATCTTTTTTGTTCAAATGGCTAATCTTATTCGTCCTTGATCTGCCGTTGAGGCGACACGCAAACCTCGTCGGGGACTGGATCGTCCATGGGTGTCTAAAAAGGTTCTTCATGCCTGAATGGCAAAGGCAATTCCGGCGTTGTACTATGAAACAGCCAAAACGTGAGGCAAGCGGCAAAGAGAAAGCATCTTTGAGAGGTGGGCGACGTCTGAGCCAACTTGAGGGGTATGATAGTAGGAAGACCAACGTTGAAGGCAAGTAATGAATGGCAGCACGATTTGTATCCGTGGAAGCCGCGGACGGCGGATCCGAATCACGATCCCGAATGGAGCAAGATCCATGAAGCCCGTGCGCTTCCCGCTGGTGGTGGTGGTGGTGATGGGTGTTTTGATGTCGATTAGCGATCGACAAACGAAACAGATTACGGCAGTGTTGTAGATATCAAGGAAAGATAAATATGCGCAACGCAATGGCCAACGGGACTGTCATCATGTAGGTTTGCGCTCAAGATGCCGGGAGGGTGCGGAGTTTCCGTTGACTGCGCGTTGACCGAAGCGGCGAATCTGCTCGCCGGTGACGTTGCCCGCTGCAGATCAATAAAAGCGTCGGCTGGCGTAAGAAGTATCAATTGGCTGCCTTTCGCACACTTTTTCGTTTTGTTTTCTTGGGTCGTCTTTCCGGCAGCGAGCGCCGTGGTGCATTGATGAAAACCAACCTAGCCGTTCTTAGCGTAAAGTCGCTTTCAAGTCGATTAAAGAGACTGCCGACGTACAACACAGTGCCGGTGTGATCGGTCACAGCCTTACGTCGTCCATCGCTTGGAGACGCATACATGCTGTATTAGCGTATGAGCCGCGCCATGTTTAAGTCCAAGAAACTCATGTTGTAGTGGGCGGTTTCTCCGGATGACCAGCCGGCTTCCTTGTAATAACGTCCGTTCGGAATACAGCTGCCCCGACCCCCTACCGGTATGCTGGTGTCTTCGCGCCAAGTGCATAGCGAATACGCTTTTGACGGAGAAGTGAGCGGTGGAAGGGAGCCAGTACCAAGTAGCGGAAGCAAGAACAGTCCCGGAGACACATAAGTACGGTGGCATCCCACAAGCTTACGCATAAGCCAGAGCTAGTGTAGCCATTGTCCAAAGTTAAGGCGGCAGACGATGGGCGCGGGCAACGGGTTGGTTCCCTTGTTGGACACAGCGCGGGAGATACGTTCGGCAAGGGAGCCACAAGGAATGGCCTGCACATGTAGGCGAAAAGAGAGAGAGAGAGAGAGAGGACCCGTGCTGCATTATTGTTGCGACATGTATAGTTGTCTGAAGATTAGTGGGGAGCCGGGTCTCATCTGGGTCACTATGCATCCTGTTCAGACGATTTGTCTACTCTTCTCCTCCGTATATGGTATCCGCACATCTGCCAATTAGCACTCAGGCGGGAATGTCTCAGACAGTGTTGGATGTGGTTTGTGATATCAGCGAACTCGGAACAAAGCAGAAGGCGAATGGCAGGGCATGGTTCTACTTTTCCGTGGGATTGTCGTGCGTTGCTGCCATTGTTTGTTTGACACTAGGCCCGTCTAACCGTTGTGCATTCCGTCTGGTTCGTTGCGGAAATGGCAATACGTAGCAAGGCAGTCAGTCGGGCAGCATCCAGATCATCAGGCTCTGGCCATTTCCCCAACCCAGATGCCATCATCGACATGGAGGGAAGGGCCAACTCAGTCGACGCAGCCCAACTTCTGGACCCCGAAAGCATGCAATAGTTGAAGCTTGGGGCTCGCGATGGCACCGGCCGACTCTGAGCTTAGAGAGCTTGGGCCGCCCGCCACTCGCTTTGCATAACAGGAAACCTCGCCGACCAACGTCCTGGAACAAAGCTTAGACGGGGTGAATGACAAGTCGTCGGTCGGAACACAGCATGCCGTGTCCAAGTCTATACCTAGGTGGTGGCAGGAGCGTGCGATATCCACGGTGGCCCCATGGTCAACTGCGGTGGTTGCGATGTTAGAGGCCTGCTGCGAGATAAGAAAAGGCAAACAGGTATGACGGCAAAGCTGTTAAAGGCAGAAAAAGCAAGGGGGAGACGGCGGGAGGATAGATGTCTTGTGTTTTCTTGCAGCGCACCGCGAGATACAGAGGTAGGATGAATGTTGACAGTGCGCTCAATGACACGACTGGTCCTGGGCGACTGGCATCGTCCAACAAGAAAACCTACTGGGTAGATGAGGATTGCCCAGTCGGTTTCTTCTGGTCTGGGTGGCTGGCCTCTCGTCCAACTTGTGGTTGTCGCCACCTGGACTTTGATGAGCTGACGACAGGTTGTGTTTGCACTTGGACCAGGGGCTCTTCTTGTTCCGTCCTTGCCCTGGTGATTGGCTGTGTGAGAGTTGTTAGTTGTTGATCGACCAGTCCATCGTCTTTGGAGCCAAGGTTTTCGGATGGTTCGCCGGAAGGTTTGCCAGATTCCAACCCTGTGGGCATCATCAAGTCGCCCGTTGCCCGTCGTGTAGGCCTTCTCAGCTTTGTGTTCGAGGCGTATCGAGCGGGCGTCGCGCCGGTGGAGGGGCAGCGCTGGTCCGTCAGAAAAGCATGCCTGGCGAGCAGCTTGAGATGAGATGTAGCAGGAGCGAATTTGGACAGCATCGTCCAAGGTCCCTGTGTCTGATCGAGCTCTTGAAGACGGCATCAGCAGCCATTGAGCAGCTCAAGGACCTAGTGGTCTTGTTATGAGCAGAGCCGAGGATCGGCCCCAGGGGCCCGACGACGACGATGCCATTGGCGGACAGGGAAGCGTCATCAGGAATCAATCGGGGCCAAGCGATGGATGGGAATTACGAAGTGGAGGATGAGACGGGCACACGGGAAACCAAGGAAAGAAGCGGTGCCCAGGCCACAACGTAGCCCGTTGCGAGAAAGAGGGTACCTGACTGCCAGGATTGGCTCAGCACAAAACGGGTGGTGTGGGATGTCGGCAGTAAGTGGTGGCACTGAATGAGGCATAGTAGTATCTGCATCCAATCTAATTTTTATGCAATGCAGCAAAGGGCCCACAGTGTAAGGTACGCCCTACAGGTGAGATGCAGAAGTGTGTGAAGCCAGTCCAAACTCCACTTGCGTCGGAGTTCTTTTTGACGGGTTCCTTCCTTCCTTCTAGGCCGGTCCTCCGCCAGTGATTCTTCTGGGGGTTGGTCCGAAATGGTACGGACGCCTGGAGCGCGCGCAAGCCCAATGTTCGTAAACACTCGCATTGACGGCGACGACGACGGGGCATCCTTCGGGGGCCTCAATGGTCGAGGAGCACGAGGTTCTGGGGGTTCGACGGAGATTCTCACCATTGGCCACGGCCTGCGCAATGATGGCACACGGCAGTAAGTGGGTGCGTGAGTGAGTGAGTGAGTGAGTGAGTGATGATTGGGTCTGAGACGGAGATGAAAGCTCCAAGGACGCTGGGTAAAATGTTCGTTTTCACACACATCACGCCCACATCACACCCACCAAATGTTCCTCCTCCCAACTGAGTTGCGAGGTCCCTGAGGCACGGCATTCTATCCATACAATGAGGTAAGTGGTGGCTCCCGTCAAGTTTCGAATGCGCAAAAGGCTCCTAGGACAAGGTGTCGTGCTTGCATTTCGCCGAGGAAGGTTGGTTGAATGAGGAGAAGCCTCAGAAGAGGAGGGTGCGTTGCCGGTGCGGTGGCTCCTTTCTCCACTACGGTACTAGTGTACCCATCGTACGCGGAGGGATTGCGGTACGTACCGCCTTGCTTGGCCAATGATGGCATTCCTCCGCCGTCGGTTGCAGTACCTAGTTTCTCATCAGAGGAACAGTGCGCTCGCTGTTCGCTGTGCGTGTCTTGAGGCGTTTCCCTCTTCATCATGTCGCTTTGTCAATTGTTGATTCGAAGGTGAGGCAGGGGACAGACGTTCTTCTTCTTCTCTGAGGCCGCGACGAGGAGCGCCAGCGCGGGGAGATGATGGGACTTGCGTGTTGGTTCGAAATCGGCGGAATTTGCGTCCAGCCACCAAGACCAGCTACAGTCCGTCCCAAGATGGATGAGGCGAGGTGATGGAGCAATGAGAAAAAGTCAATATCCGAACCGAGATGCCTGCGCGCAATGGTTGCCTGCCTGGTAAGGAGGGAAAACGGCGAGTTGCGATTGCTCGTGTCAGATTGGTCAAAGCAAGACCAAGCATATAGACGGGATAAGCGTTTTCTGGACGTGCCAGATGAGAGGCAATGCTGTCAAAGCTGATCCCCTCACACTCGAGGGCCAGCGAGGCCGGCAGGCATGACGGCACCCCCAACTCAGGCTTTCGGACAACCTTGACCGACCAGCGTCAGCGTCGTTGGACCCTGCCTCTTCAGAATGCTTGATCGGATTTTTACATTCTTCGTACATAAGTATCTCTTGGGTGCATGGCCATGTTCCCACGGGAGACCATGCCAGCCGGCCGGGCCAGGTTTGCTGGTTGGTCTGCCATCTCGAGGCCCGAGTCGTTTGTATCGCGCCGTATGGCATGTATCGCATCGCGCCGGCAGACAACAAGCGGCTGAGCAGCTGGATCGCGCCCGCCAGGCTCATCTCTCCCAGTCGTGCGTGCGGTGTACGGTCCTCGTGGCTGTTTCTCCACGTCATGTCGGCTGCCTGCAAACGTCCCGACTGAGTTGCAAGACGGCTCAAGCGACCTCGCAAGGAACTGACCGATCCCCAGGGCACCTTTACCATCCATCTTCCCCTCCCCACACACCTACCTGGCCAACGCAGATACCAAGGGACCGACAAGACGAGACGATACGGACAACTGAGGTGCTCGGTTTCGCTTCTGCTGGTTTGATTAGCTTTGGCTCGGTGACATCGACGACATTGGCGACAAGAAGGTGACGCTGCAACGGAGTTAGATGAAGAAATGGATCGGAGGGCAAAAAGAAGTAGGAAAGAAACATAAAAAAAAATAATTAAAAAAATTCAATCTTGAATACACTTTTACACCCCCTAATGAACAAGGAAGATTTGAAATCAAAACAAGACCCAGTTGATAACTGTGATGGTGACAGTGAACCGTCCTCCAGGTGTAGGTATGAACAGCGAGAAAAAACAGGCGGCCGTGGTACCCCTGTACTCTGTACTGCTGGTTCGTTGCTTCTTCCTCTGCCAGTTAATCCGATGGATGCTGCGTCGAACGTCTTCCGGGGACCCCCCTTCCCAATGTCATTTGAGCACGGCCTGTACCTGACAGAACCTGGCACCTGCTCCTGGGTGTTTCTCCATCCCCCTTCTCTCCTTTCCCCATCTACGAGCACGTCTGATTCCAGAACCCACTCACCCTTGGGCCATTTCTCTTGCCATTTCGTGCTACCAACCAAGCAACTACCTACATAGTATACATACCACAACACACGACACCGTACAAGTCCAAAAGTACGAGGCGCGAGTGCCACCATCGAACCCCAAGGGAGGTGGTGGAGGGAGGATGACATTATACCTTGGTATGTACTTATTTATACAAGCGCGAGTCCCACCTGTCCGCTCTTGGGCGCAGCAGCTGGTACATAGTACGGATACTTACGAGCTCTCTCTTGTCCAGCCGTCGGGCGCGCTCGACACTCACACGCACACGCACACGGTTGGCAGTACTCGCCGGAGCGGCATTGAAGTGGCATTGGAAAGAGTCATTGGAAAGAGTCATTGGGCCTCGCCTCGACTCATCCACTCGGCTGGCCGACACGCACGAACCACCTCGGCCCCTTCCCCTCTACCTGCACCATACGGCGGCACGCTACTCTGCTTGACCACTCCCAGTCTCCCGCTCTCTCCAACCTGAGACTGGCTCACGCACACGGTTCAGCACCTGGTCTGGACTCATCCTTCTTCCCGCCCGTCTCCATCGATCCATCCTAGACTCCCGCTACGCAATCATCGCTGCCCGCCAGAACGCTGTATCCGTCCCTACCAACCATAGCACCAGTGCACCCAGACACGCCAGACCGAAACCTCCGATTCGGTTGCCTCTGCTGCCCACCACCACACACCTGCGCGCGTCTCAGGGCTGAGCTCGACGTACTTTGATCCAGCGGTAGTACCAAAGCCACCTTGGAGTATACCTCCATCGCCGCCCCTTCCCCCCCATTCTACTGTACTATACATATACACACACACTCTCTCTCTCTCTCTACCAGCTACGAATACCCAGCCCAGGGCCTCTTCTACAGTTGCTGTTGCTGCTACTGCTACTGCTGCTGCCGCCGCCGTCGCCGCCGCAGCTACCGCGGCGGACAACGAGCCTTTCCCGGCCGACCAAGGTCCGATCGGTTCGGTTCTTCCCCTTTGAGAAAGCTTCAGCGCATTTCGCACTTTCGCCGGCCACAGCCCAGCTAGGCCTAGCCCAGTCTACCCACCAGCCAAAGGTGGCTTTGTGTGTGGCCTCGGGCCAAGGTAGGCAGACAGTAATAAGGAAGAAGGGGAGATCAAGCAACAAAAAGACGAAGGCGACATTCTGGAGCTCAGCTGGTTCAGGTTACTGTGCCCTGAGGTATTGCTGCGTAAGTCTGCCTAGCATCTCTCTCTCTTTCTCTTTCTCTTTTTCTCTCTCTTCCTCTCCCCTCGCCCTCTCTGTCCCGCCCCCTTTCTGGCTTGATCCCCCCCCCCCAGCATCCCGTACCGTGCCTTGGCCCATGTCTCGTCTCGTCATCCTCGGAACAAAGAACTGGGATTTTTTGTCTGCTAGCTGCCGTCGGCGGTTCGTGGTCCCAGTTTCCGTCCACTTTTTTTCGTTGGAGAATGGAAAGTGATGTCCCTTCGGCTTAACCTCTTGTCTCTGCCTGGTCCGCCGCCCCCCCCTTCACTCTTGCTCCTTTTCACCTCACCCCCTTTGCCCGTGTCCCGCGACCGCGTACGAACACACTGCATACATTCTCTTGGCCGAGAGCCCGAGAGTACTCATGGTTGACTGCATATCATCCGCACTGCCCATTCTTCCAATTATTCGTCTGCCGTCCCGCTGCACCGTTTTGCTTGTTCCACATTGTTTCCATGCAGGTGTAGCAACTTCATCTGACCTCGACGCAAGGGCTCACCTTAGTTTGCCTTGCCGGTACTTGGTTGCAGGCCTCCAGGCCAGCCTGTACCCTCTCTCCCGCCGTGTACCTGCTTTAAGGGTCGACCGATTCATCGAACAGGGCCCCACCAGAGACGGACGACCACCTCACTTCGCTGTACCCCCCCCGCCACCTCAGGCCCCCAAATCCCAGCTCGGTCCAGGTTCAGGCCCCAGCAGGCCCCCCAAGCAGCAGCGGCAGCAAAGACAGACAGAGAGCGTGAGAGCGAGAGGGAGAGAAAGGAACGCAGCGAAGAATTACACTAGAACTGAAGAGTGAGGGAACACTACTAGCAAGGGGAAAAAGAAAAAGGACCCACCTACGCTCGACACGGCGACCGCCCGGCCCTTGATCAAAGTTGGTCCCCTCTGCATTTTCTAGTCCTAATCCTGCCCTGTTCCGTCCTGGTCAGTTCCCCGTCCTACTCTTTTTTTTTTTTTCCTTTCCCTTTCGCCGCCTCATCCAATCCGATCCCGACTCTCAGCCACTGTCAGCCAGCCAATCCACCATCCACCACCACCACCACCACCACCACTCAACTCGTTCTCCATTCCCGGACGGATACTGTACCTTCCTTCCCTTACCTTTACCATCCACCCATCTCTCTCTCTCTTTTTCTCTTTCTCTCCTGTACCTGCTGTTCCCGTTCCTGCTCCTGCTCCCACCTCCAACCCTGGCCTGTCCACCCGACTACTGGGTTTTCTGCATAAGGGCCTCCCCCCCAGCAGGTACTTTAACTCACACTGTCAAATCGCGCCATCCGCATGTACCTGCGCCCTCTCTAATAATTCAACACCCCCGGCCGACCATCATTTCCTTTCGACCCTGCTGTTTTACTGGCCCGCGCAAAGCAACCCCCCCCCTGGAGCTTGCATTCCCCTTCCATCTGGAACTGGACAACCACCACACACCTCTCTTTCCTCCCTCTCCACCGACTCCCGCTCAATTTCAATTCCAACCCTCAACCCTCATCCAACGACCGACGACCACCTCCTCCTCCCGATCCGACTTCCTCAGCCTACCACCAACCGCCATCACCACCCGCCGCTTCGACATCAGCAGCCACCCCTCTCTCTCCGCCATCCCATTGATCGAGGTCATTAGTCCACGACGATGAATTCTCAAGCCCCAAACGATGTGTCGCCCGAGGCGATGCAGGCGCGCATTCAACAGGCGCGACGCGAGGCTGAGACACTCAAGGACAGGATCAAGCGGAAGAAGGATGAGCTCGCCGACACCACTCGTGAGTCCTCCCATCATCGTCCTCCATCTGTTGGCCGTGGTCTCCATCTCATTTGCTCCCTCCGAGTCGTGGTGCTGACCATCAATCGCCGCCCACAGTCCGCACCGTCGCTCAGCAGGCCCACGAGCCGATCCCCAAGAACCAGCTGATGAAGGCTAAGCGCACTCTCAAGGGACATCTGGCCAAGATCTACGCCATGCATTGGTCCACCGATAGAAGACATCTGGTCTCCGCCTCGCAAGACGGAAAGCTCATCATTTGGGATGCCTACACGACGAACAAGGTTCACGCAATCCCCCTACGCTCATCGTGGGTCATGACCTGCGCCTACGCCCCTAGCGGTAACTATGTTGCCTGTGGTGGTCTCGATAACATTTGCTCCATTTACAACCTCAATCAGCAGAGAGAGGGCCCGACCCGTGTCGCGAGGGAGCTTTCTGGCCATGCCGGTTACCTATCGTGCTGTCGCTTCATCAATGACCGGAGTATCCTCACATCCTCAGGTGACATGACTTGTATGAAGTGGGATATCGAGACGGGCCAAAAGGTCACCGAGTTTGCCGACCACCTGGGCGACGTAATGAGCATTAGCCTTAACCCGACCAACTCCAACACATTCATCTCCGGCGCCTGCGACGCCTTCGCCAAGTTGTGGGACATTCGAGCCGGAAAGGCCGTCCAGACGTTCGCCGGCCACGAGTCCGACATCAATGCCATTCAGTTCTTCCCCGACGGCCACTCGTTCGTTACGGGCTCCGACGACGCGACCTGCCGGCTCTTCGACATCCGTGCCGATCGCGAATTGAACCTCTACGGCGTAAGTTGGGATGGCACGAACTCGGCGGGAGATAAACGAACATGACTAACCTATATTGTATCGCAGTCGGAATCTATTCTCTGCGGTATTACCTCCGTGGCTACCTCGGTCTCGGGTCGGTTACTCTTTGCTGGCTACGACGACTTTGAGTGCAAGGTATGCTTTTACTCCCCGACAAGCTGTCGATGGTGGGCTGACGACTGGTCCTTCACTAGGTTTGGGATGTGACGCGTGGAGAGAAGGTTGGCTCGCTTGTTGGCCACGAGAACAGAGTCAGCTGTCTGGGCGTCAGCAACGACGGTATCAGCTTGTGCACAGGTTCATGGGACTCACTCGTGCGTTTGCCCCTATCATTTCAGTTCCCTCTAGGTGCTGTACTGACTACTGTTCCA
The DNA here is from genome assembly GCA_001625285.1 of Colletotrichum incanum. Lineage (NCBI taxonomy): Eukaryota > Fungi > Ascomycota > Sordariomycetes > Glomerellales > Glomerellaceae > Colletotrichum > Colletotrichum incanum. The sequence goes on from LFIW01001529.1 coordinate 129,543, forward strand.
GCTGAAAATCTGGGCATACTAATCCATCACCCCGACGACAACAACGACGACGAAGTCCTGTCTGGATATACCGGTTCCAGTACGCGCGAAACCATTTTAATCTTCTGTCGAGTGGTTATTTGGCCAACTTAATTTTCGAAACCCTGATGCTGCCCTTTCTAATCCGCGAGTACTGGCGCATTCAGGACGAAGTCACGACACACCTGCTCATACCAAAGCTCACTTTTCATCGTCTACCAATCCAGCTGGAGCCGCCCTTTTACCGGCATGGGCGGCTATAGGAACTATACAGGGTCTCCTTTCTCTTGTCATGCCAGCCATCATCCTCATCGTCCACGATTCTTCTGCACCATAGTTACTTTTCCCCCTCCCCCTTCCCCTGGGACTCGTTCTAGCACCTGATTGTTAGATCAGGCGGTCTGTAACACACATTGATGGTTTTCCCACATGTGGCCTCTCTCGAGTCATGTCTGCTTCACATCTCCTGCAACGTCTGCCACCGGATCCGGATACGACCAGGACGGCCAGAGAGGGAATGGAATCGAGCTATTTTGATACCCCACCGAAATCCAACCCTACACGCGTAGACAAGCAAGCAACACGATTCTGACACCGACACCACCTCACACGAACGGCTCAAGTAGGTAAAGGGCTGCACCTTGCAGCAGGAGTTTATTTTCTACACCATCGAAAAGAGTTTTCCCGTCGTCCGATAATTCCCTCGTCGCCATTCTCATTCGTAAAAAAAAAAACACGCGCCGCATCATTCGATTCTGCATTTCCTTAAAATCCTCGACCCAGCCACGGGGGCTCTGGTTCCGGTAGACGGAAGCGCCTTATATCCCCCCCCCCTGTTGCCCGAGGCAGCGTGGAGCCGAAATACAGTGGAGGCGAACCCGGTTTGCCTCGTAGAGATGAGGAAAGGAAACAGGCTAGTGGAGAAGGCGGTTGGTTTGTTTTTGGCGGCGAGTTGTTATTTTCATATCCAAGTGGAATGGAGTCAGTAATGCGCGGCAAAGGATATGGATACTTCCGTTTCCCGGGGGGCCCGGAGATGTATTGTGTTGGTCTCGGATGATGGGACCGGAGTGGGCTGAACAGGAAAAGGGGGAGACGACGACTAGAGCCGCCGAAGGAACGAAGATATGCGTGGAACGGTGGACGGTGGTGATGAAGATGTTGTTTTTCCTTTGCGTTGACGCCCGCCTCAAGCCTCCCTTCCCTCTTATACCTACTTGTTGCCTGTACTATAGTTCGCGCTCAATGCTCGTTCATCCTCTGTTCAAACCCTTCTGCCCTGAAGGCCGTGTGAGTTGACATCATGCCAGTAGCTAATCTGGATCCTCATATTTGCCACAGTGCACGACCATAGATCGACGGCTGCAAACCCGGGAAACGGTCAGGCATACGCAACCCGGAAACAGAGGGACGTAAGAGACGAGGACGATCTACGTAAAGGAACAGTCTAGCGCAGAGGGCCTCTCAGCGACACTGGGAGAGCGCGGTGCGGGGCTTTTCGCCCAAGGAAAACAGCCAGAAAAACACACAAGATGCGTACGAGTAGAAGAAAGTCAGTAGAGAACCGTGGGAGTAACGGCCTCGGAGCCGCAGCCTACGCCACAAACGACTTCGGCACCGGACTTTCGGGTGGTCATACTGACGTCCAATGTCGAACGGCTGAGCACTCGGACCGGCTGGGTGGTGTTATTTGCGAGAAAGCCGAGTTCTCTACGTATGAGCAGGCAAATCGGTACTACAGTTCGATATGGGGGGAAAACGGGAACGAGGAGCAGCCAGAGTTCGGGAATGGGGCTGGGAAGAGAAAAACGAGGCGGTTTGTGGGTTGCTACGTTTTTGTGACGCTTTCGCCGCACATTTGCTCTTTCTTCTTCTTCCTAGAGAACGACTCCGGGAAACAATTCCCGGGAAGGGGGGGGGAGTTGTATCGATCGACCCGCGCTGTTGGGTCTGCCTTGACGGCGTCGCCGGCGCTGTTGTGGTCAGAATCCCGTAGGAGCGCTGTATCGACGCGAGCCGACGGTGGGCAAAGGGGAGGCCTCTGACAGAGCAGTCCAGGAAGGCAATGTACAGGATGACAGCAGCGAGCGAGAAGAAAAGTTTGCTGTCCGCGGGGTTTCTGGTTGTGAAGATGGGGAGGCGGACGGGCCATGAGCTGAGGTTCATCTGTTCCGTGTCCTCTTCTCAAGTGCCACGTTAAAGGATAGGCCGCTCTGGACTTTCACCTTCGGCATTGCCTTTCGTGTCGGGGTCTCAATCGCCGTGACCGCAATTGCCTGTCCCGGCCCCCTGGAAGGAATATGCGATAGTCTTGTTCCGAAGGCGGGGTTTCCCGAGTTTGTGTGGAAAGATGGCCGTGGGAACGTCAGGTTCGCTCTGGTCCGTAGACGACCTGGCCGCCACAGCTTGCGGTCGTTGCCTGCCTGTGTGGTTGGTGGCGTCGTCTCGAGGCAATATCTCAGTCTGTGATGGGGTTTCGGAAGGGGATTCATCTGGCCCAGCACAGACAACACTTGCTGAAGCGTTCAAAACAGCTGAGAAGAGTTGCGGGAGTGGGAATGACGATGGGTCGAAGGACTTAGCCCTGGTGTTGCAGATTATTTAGCTGAGCTTTGACATGTGGCTCAGAGCTACTGCACAAGGCGTATGAAGAGCTTGTGACGAAGCGAAGGAAGGGATTTGGTGTGGCTGGCGCCGCGAGTCTGAAGTATAGTTGGAAAGCTTGCTGCGGTCGTTAACGCTGAGATCCCGGCAGCCACGAGGAATAGTGCCGATATCGTACTGAGATGCGACGTCTAAACTTGCTCCAGAACGAACGGGGTGAGGAACGCACAAAATGCGTGGAACATGGTGCAGCCAACGTGCCAGTCCTTTGGATGAATCGACCATTAGCTTTGATTGACTGCTGTAGCAGATAGCTTGGCTTCGATCGCGAACCCCGAGAGCAGTAGTAGAGCCGGCGAAGTCTGCCAATGGACGGAACCCAACAAGCAGTAGTCGAGTCAAGGATTTCCTATAGCATGAGAAGTGTGTCAACTTCGACTCCCTTTGCCCGCTAGGGGTGAAGTCGTTTCTCTGTCGTCATGTAAGCTAACAAAACCATGAAACGCAGACCTCGTTACTACAGAACATCTGCATTGGTCTGATCGACACATCTGGAATTCCGATCACATCAGAATGGAGATTCTCCCGACCAGTGTCTGTTTTAACAATGTTCCTGCTGGCGATTGTTGTGGGGGTTTTTTGTGCCTATGAAAGTTTGCCGTGCGGAGGAGAGTTATGGCGAACGAGTCGTGACTCGGAGGTTGATTGGTGGCCGGAAGAGTCATCTTTGATCGAAAGCCCGAGGTGACGTGGGTTGTTCGTAGCACGTATCTGGGCCTCATCCACAGACGGTAGAATTGCACCAAACGGCGTGGCCGGGGATGGAAAAGATGATTCATGTATGACAGACACTGCGAGGCTTTCTTTAAGCAAGTACCGAAGTGGCAAGATAGGGTGAGCCGAGCATGCATGGACGGTGGCCAGAGTCACCGGATATCGGAAAATTCGTAACCAGTTGAAAACGTCCACTTAGACGAGTCGATAGATAACGTTCCTAGGCAAGGCACAAAGACCATGCCGACGATCTGAACATATAAGACTGAACTGTCCTTAGACGGCAGCGCCGTTAGAACCCCCCTTGACGGAACGCTGTGAACCACGGCTGAAGCCGTCGGCACTGCAAACCGTGATCAAATTAGCCCAAAACACCGATAAAGATGATCCGAAGTCGGCTCTTGGACGTGCGTACCCCAGATGTGTAGTGGGCCAATAACATGCTGTTGCCCCGGCCCTCCATGCGCATTGATGCAGCAGCGACGAAGGCGGTCACACGACGCGAGACTAAGTCGTCCAAGATTCAGCCAGCGAGATGTTTGACAACAACTTTCAGACGATCAAACGGGGCTAAATCTGGCGACAAGCGCATGCCACTGTTAGAGATATCTGGGGCTGATGGTGAGACCACTGTCCTATGTTTTTGGAGCTTTGGTGCTCAACGAACGGGATGTTGGAATATCGATGATGCTGGCGTGCCATGCCATGACGGTATCGTGATGAGGCATCATGGCGAGGCATCATGACTGGAGACATCTTCCCTGTCATTGCAGGTCCTGCCGGCTCGAATAGATCGTGATTCGTTCCGCCACCGCGGAGAATGATACCGATACACGTTTGCCGCGGCTTCTGCAACATGGACGATCGGAAGCACGGTTTCGGTGTTGAGTGCTCGATTGGTCCAGCCTCGTGTGCGACCTGTCGTAGGTACATTGACGATGATGCATCACAAGTTGGATGCCAGTAGTACAATAAACTTGGGACCACGGACGACTTGGGCGTACCCGGGTTCGAAGTCATGTGTGTTGCGTGACTCTTCTTTTAATCCTGAACTGACAATGTCTCGACTTGCAGCAGCTCCGTGCAGCCGGCGTCGACTGTGCATTGGCTGCAGGGAGTAGAGCAGGAAGGTCTGCAGCCGAGTGGCGGGAGTCATTGCAGTGATTGGAATTGCTGTTCGAAGTCTGTGAGGCATAAGCAAGCCGATGTGTTTCTGGATTGAGGGCATCTCGTCAGTGCTATGGCTACGTACATGAAAGACTATGGTATCCGCACTCAGGCAGAGACAGTGGAACAAGGAACGTCGTTGCTGGACTGTCCCGATCTGACCCTCTCCGCGGTTCCTCGAAAAAGGCCCTTTCGGCAATGCAGGGCCCTCCCGCACTGGCCTGCAAGGCGACGAGCCGTTCTAGCCAAACTGGGACAGGCGACCTGAGATAGGAGGTTGAAAAAGACAAGCACGAGCGTCATGGAAAATCAAACTGCTTTAAGTAAAGGAAGGGGAAGGAGAAGGAGACGGGCGGAAGAGTTTGAGCTAATTGGCAAGGGTTATTCATTTACGCAGAACCGATCTTAGGTTAGGGTAGAAAGCACGAGAGAACAGCCAGCGGAGGCGGTCGCAACTCAAAGCAGAGGTGTAAATGAAAGTCAATTAAGCCTCCCTTCTTTCTGGTTGGTCTCAAGGTAGACGAAGATCGGACTGCAGGCTAACAGCAACACGGACAGTCAAACACGAGAGGCGGATGATGTTCTGTTCGCAACTCGCCGTGTCATGGCCTAGCTTCAACATTGCTCCTCATGACCAAGACTCGGTAGTCGAGAGTCACCGCCCTGCATGATATATCTCCACCGGGGAAGAAGACAAAAGAAGAAAGGAGCGAAGAGTGCCTTAGCCAACTCATCGGTCCTGCAGCGTGCATCCCGTCTGCAAGGCCCCGGACTACCCCTCCTCGTATTTGCTTGCATTGATTGGGCATAAGCGGACGGCAATGGAATGCACTATCGGCAGAGACGGGTCGAACGGCCACTAATCAACAACATAAAAAATAAAAATAAAACATCAACAACAATAGCAACGAAACCCGAGAAGAACCAAGATCATGGCCCGGTCACGCGGGCAGAATAAACCGAGAGAGTGTGGTGTGGCAGTATGTGGGTAGCCTCTCTCTGTCCTGCTACTCGACTCTGCTGAATGAGAGTATCGTCAGCCCGACATTCGTAGGTACCTGCTACTCACATCAGAGTTTGCTTGGAACCATGAAAAGAAAGCCCTGTTACGGCGCAGGAGGTTCGCGGGGGCGCGTCGACTATGGGATTACGGAAAGAGAAAAAAAAAGGGAAGGGCAGTACGCTACTGTGGTGGTAACACCATGTAGCTTGGGACACACAATTTGCCCACAGTCTGTCTACCGTTGAAGTTGCAAGAAAATCATCGGCCATGACCGTCCATTCCCTGTCCTGCCCCAGACATCGTGGCCCCGGTTTTTCCTTCTTCTCTTTTCCCCCGTCCCACCATTCCGTCGTCACCCATCATCAGGTTTCCTCATGCGTGACAACACACAACCCGTGGCTGGCCTGTGTTCTGCCATCTGCACGTCCACTTCGGCACTCGTGGCTCGATACTGTTGACTTCCCATCGATCCATTCCATCCAGGTGGGTGGGCAAGTCAATTGGCTAGTTCAAGGCAGGACAAGCACAGCAAGCAAGACTGGCATGGGAAACTGTCCGGTGTCGCCGTCGCGTCGCAGCAGCCAATTCGATGCGCCCGCAAGCAACCAACCAGCCCCAGACATCCTCGTCTTAACATACCGGACTACATGCCTCTTTCCCGCAACCAGACTCAGATCTCGTCCATGACCACTTTTTCTCCCTGCCATTCATCCACACTCGCCCGTCCTGTCTGGTCCACGTCGTCGTCGTCGTCCCCTGTGCCTGTTCGCGACCACGCACTTCCACTGCTTCTGAAACAGCCTGACGCACCCCAGGGGCTTCGCCCTCGACCCTCGATCCTCGACTCCCGGGCCCCTCTTTGCCCTCCTTCGAACCATTCATGCATCGCGCCAGCCTGTTCAGCCCACTTGCACTGCTGGAGCCGGCTTTCACCGCATCGTGTCCAGAGCCAAGGGTTGACCCCTGATCACGTCTCCACTGCTTCGAGAAATTCCATCGAAGGGCCGCCATCCTTCCGATCCATCCTCCCACACAGAGTCACGTCCTCCCAGCTTCACCTCCAAACCTCCGTCTCTCCCTTCCTAGAAGCTGACCGCCGTCACCCGGACCTCACCTGCCCTTGCTCTGGCTGGCTTGATCTCCTACTCTAGACGCCCTGCCAGAACAACCGGGCACACCCTTCCACCCTCCAAGGTCGCACGATTGCACTTCACAACCTGCTTGTTTACTCCTTGACAACACCCCTACCATCTCCCTCTGCTGACCACACAACTGCCCGCTCGTCCGTCCGTCGTCCCATACATAAACCAAGCTCCCTCCCACGGCCGCGCCCACTCGCAACTCACGATGTCGAACCCTACCCCAGCCCAGGAAGAATTCAACGCGCTGCTAGCAGCAAACTCTCGTGACGAGAGCAGAGTACACCCGGAGGATCGTGACTACGACCGCCGCCAGCAAGGAAGCCTCGATCTCGACGAGGACGAGATCTATCGCAACTCCCAAATTGACGCCGCCATGCGCATGCCCACTCTTGGCCACGCCGGCTCCGATCTGAAGCTACCCCCGGCCAGCTTCGATGCAGGCCGCACGACTGGTGTGAAGGGCGTCATCGCCGATGCCCGCAACTACGAGAACGCCCGCAAGACCTCCTTCATGAGCCGCGCGCGCACGACGGTGCGGCGCTCCATCTTTGGCTTGGACGGTCTCAACTCTCAGTCTCACGCATCACACAAGAGCGAGAGCGAGACGGATGAGGGCAACGGCAGCGACTCGGACGACAGCTTCATGCAACAGTGGCGCGAGAGCCGCCGGAGAGAGCTCGAGAGCGAGTCCAGCAAGGTCATCAGGAACCGGAGAACAAGTCCTAGTGTGCGAATCTACGGACGTATGGATGTGGTGGACGCCTTGGGCTATCTTGACGCCATCGAGAAGGTTGCGCGGGATACTGTCGTTGTCGTCTTTGTTTATGACCCAGAGGTAAGCTCCCAGCACCGTTAATGCTTGCAGAGGAACTAGTGCTGATAGTATACTTGCAGTGCGATGTATCTGCGACGATAGAACACGCCATGATGCCGCTCGTATCGCAGCACTCGACAGTACACTTCGTCAAGGTCCATTACCTTGATATCGAGTTTGATAACGCTGCTGTGCCGGCAATCTTGGCATACCGCAACCAGGGTGACATGATTGCCAACCTGACCGGCATTATCGAAATGATCCCCGACGACGAGATCTTTGGCACCGACACGCTGGCCCGGCTTTTCCACAAGCACGACATCCTGTGAGACATGGACGCAACTGGAACAGCACAAAAACAAAGATAAAAAACACAACCCCATCTCTTCTGTTACGATACCCCCCATTTGCAGCGCGTCATGCATCGCGGACATGACGACCCCCCCCTTTTTCCTTTCCTTTCCTTTTCTTTTCTTTTTCATTGCTTCTTGGGCTACCATCTTCAACGCTTGGTCTCTGGTGGGCGGAACGGAGTTTTTATGGGATGTTCTAGTCATGTTCGTGATAGACGGTTATTCACATCGGTGTCTTTAATTACGAGAAGAGATTCATGTCTGGTATGGCAGTTTATCACGCAGGAGACGTCTTGGCATGAGAATATCTAGGGTCTAGGAGAGTATAATGTAAGATTATGCGGCACTTGCAGACTGTATGGTTTGGATTACGATCTTTGCAACGCCCTGCAGAATATCAAGCCTCATGTAGACTTGTTTCTATGTTCCATATTTGTGCGTTGAATCTACCGTGCAGCCAGTGAACACAACAAGATGTTGTTTTTGTTATCCAAGGGTGCATTGTCAGCGGGGGGAACGGACTACAACGTCTCACACCACAACAATGACAGGGACAAGGTGCCTGGCCATTTCCCCAAACACTGGCGGTCCTTGCTGGATGAAATGATTGCCGGCAAATGAGAGATACGAGAAACGGGTAAGTTGGGGGCTAACATTTCGATCTAGCTATCCATGGTTTGGCGTCTATGATCACCAGAGTCCAGAGTCCCGAGCAGGGGGGGTCAGAGAGCGACTAGGCATCAAGACTTAGATTGCATTTCACCCATCTTATCCGGTTTCATGAGGTACTAAATTAGAGCGCGAACCCGGGGGATGGAGATCTCGGCTGCGAGTTCCGGCCGGGGCAAGGGGAGGGGTACCGGGCCCGCGTTGATGTAGGTCCCGTTTGCTTTAGCTTTTGCGTCTCGGATCTCGGTTTCCAGACATCCTGGGGTTTTCCTGCACGTTGTCACTGACGAATGGGGAGGGTGGGGTGTCCCCTTGCCGTCGCTGGTTGAATGGAGTGTTTCTTGAGGGTTTAGCACTTTTGTCAGCACCAACAACATAAATACCGCGTTTGCTGCATGTGCTGCACTTGTGCCTGATGGCGCCGGGAAGACGAGACGTATCCCGCAGTCGATGGTCCTTGCTATCGATTTTGCTAGGAATGGCTTGCTGGTCGGGGTCGCTTTGAGAGCGACACCTTACCCAGCTGCCTCTACGACGATCCGTCGACTGGACATGTCGCTTCGTGACCTGAACCTGGCAGTGCCGTGGACTTCGTGCCAAGGCCGTGATGGCATGATGACATATGTTCAAAACACTCTCAGGTAGGTTTGGAGTCAACATGTCCTTGAGACGGTGGGGCGTCCGATCGAAGAGACTCATAAATAGATAGGGACGATGGTGGCAGGGTCCTTGGAGGTGGCCGTTGAGATCTTCTCAAGCTTTTGTGTGCGGCGCCGTCCGAGTGAGACTGATAGTGTACTCCCGATAGGAGATGCGGGTCGTCAACAGGACGTGCCGTCTATGGTCTTTTCCCAGATCGCGTCGGTCTCAGGACAGGCTCTCCACGGAGTGTCGAGGTGTATATGATGTACCAGTAGACTCTCGGCGGTATTGTTGAAATTACAGTCAGTGACCGTGTTGAACTGAGACGAAACTGCGAATTGCTTTGTAGTTCCTTCATTCTCTCAAGTCCCCAAAGCCATGAATATGAACGGAGTCGAGGCATGCGCTGCAAGATATTTCACATCTTCTCTTTTCAAACAGCGACACCAAGGCCGCCTTCGCCTCGTGGATCGCACACAGAAGTAGGAGAAAGAGTGCCGAGTAACGGCCAGCGTTAACGCGAAAGAATCAACAGCTCGAGCTGGGGGAAGCTCGGCAGAGGAAAGGCAATCTCTGGAGGAGTTTCGACTTGAGCTAACGGCCTACCGACGTTACAAGGTTAATTTGGCGCTTGCTGTTCTTGGCGAGCTGCGTCGAGACTGTTCCTGAGTAGACGTTCCGTCGGCCTTGAAGGTACCATGTTGGTGATGTGAGCCAGCTGTTGTTAAATAGACTTGAAGAATGTCTTCTGCGATTCTCGATGAAGTTCGGTGTAAAACCGAGTGAAGGCCATGGGTTGGGGTAATCTGCTTCTCCACTTCCGATGCACGGCCACAACTCAATGTGGCATGGATAATTATGGAGCACCTTGCAAGCCGCGCATAGGTTCTATGTCCCTCAGGAACAGAGAACCACACACACACCCTCTTCCTCGGGCTCAGACATGCGTAACACCCCAGCTGCCAGCTGGCCTCGATAAGTGCCTCGATAAGAAACAAAAGGACGGCACGGTTTGAAACAGTCGAGACATTTGTTGACTGGCACACCTAAATCCGGGATGGCAAGGGGGGAGGGGGCAAGTCCTTGGGCCCTCCGATTTAGTCGTGTATTCTTGCGATTACAACGAGGCATCGTCGTGATTGGCGGCGACCCGTCGTGTCTTGTGGTCTCCCCCGTGCCTCAGGCGGCCCGAAGTGCCATGGGCTCTGCGTTGCACATTGGATGACCCGAACTTTAGGTTGGTACCTTGCCTCAGCCTGTGAGGGGATGACTCGGGTTTTCTGAGCCTGCGGCGGCTCAACGACATGGTGATATGAGTATGTCAAAGAAGCGGAATGCCGTATCGTGGTTTCTGGCCGATGACATTCAAACGTCAACGCGTTAGCATGTGAACTACTTGCACAAGGCGAGTGAGCAGGAGGAGAGAAGGTCACCGAAATGGAGGCCAAGAGGTGATGTCGGGAGACGGGCGGATCCCTCTCCATTACGATGCCATTTGGCTTCCCATTCGGCTAGTGTTGGTGCCAACAGCGGTTCCAGGCGGGGGTGGTGGTGGTGGATTAGCCCCACCTTAGCAGGCTCACCTCCCTCACGCTGCCAGGTTGCAGCGGTGCATCTGGGCGCTGATTTCCCCTCCAAAACCCCTCTGTTGGCTATCGATAAGAGGTCGGGTGTGCTACGTAAGTAACGATGGGGATCTGCTGAAATGGGGGGCCCATTCACCAGTGACATACCATTTGCATTTGCATTTCATTTCAACGCGAGCTTTCCCGAGTGACGCAACCTGGACAGCTTTGCGAGTGCAGGACGTGTTCCTCAAGGTGAAATGGGCGCCGTCGTTTGCGCCTTCACTTCACCCTCCTGACAGACCCCGCCCCCACCTCCCCAACCACATGGCAGGCACCTGGCCAAAATGGCGACAAAGTGCACGCTTACCAGGTGCTGGCTGTTTTCCGTCCGGTCCCTTCCCACCGTTCAATGCAGGAGTGAGGTGAAGCGCACTCGACCGCTTGCCAACTGGAAGTGGTGGTGACACCTGCCCCTCCGCACCTTGGGAAGGTGAGGCGCGAAGGAGGTACCTTCGCAGACTGCCTTGCCTTGCCTGCCTGCCTGCCTCGTCTTCGCCGGTCTGGTTGCCTACCTACTTGTGTCTGATGGTGCGCCCATATGTGTCTCTCTCTCCGCACCGGCCATCCGCACCATCCATTTCTTGAATACAAACTGTTAGAATCATCCGCCGCGTCTTTACTACTTCGTGCTTCGCTTTGGCCCAACCATCACTACCTGTCATCATCGAACATCCCAGGACTCGACTGGGGGTTCTCCTTTACGAAAAGCGAACCTACGCCCTTGAGCAACGGGACCCTGGCCCAACACAGCGCGCTTGGACGGCCGGGACCCGAACGTGTGAGCAACGCCAACAAGTTAGTATAGTGTACCTTGCTTCTTATCTCTGCCGCGACTTCCTGATAGCGGCACCCGCGTGACATCCCAAAGTCGCAGTCACCTCACTTCACCTCCGATAAACCGACCGCCATCTCATCCCATCTCGTCCTATCCCTTCCCCTTCCCTTGAACATTTCCCCGCCCCACGCCTCTGGTTCCCGTAAGGCAGCAAGCTCATCAGCAACGGCACCAGCCCAGCACCACACAGCACGTTCCTCTTCAGTCTCTCAGTGAAGTGGGCAAGCAAGGCAAGGCAGGCAGGCACAGGCAGCACCTGCCACCGAACCGCCGACCGCAGGCAAATAGCCTTTGACGACGTCCCGTCACCAACCCACGTACCTCATCTTCTTCAATCCTCCAGGTCACACCTTCCCAAAGGCTCAACCAGAGTTAGTTGATCTCTTCCCATTCCCCTTCTCTGCACTCCGTCCTCTCGCCTTTTCCAATAGTTGGAGATATTCAACTTTTCCGACACAGGTCGTTTGTCTCGAGGAAACGCGGCCCTTTCAACGTCTTCCCCCACCCACGTCTGCTGTCAGCTTGTGACTTGTTCCATATCCCGCTTTACCCCTCCATTCACCACCACCACCTTCTTCCACCACTTCTACAACGCACCGCCGCCGACACTCGATCCCCTTTCGTTTCTTCCAGCTTCCTGGTTCTTCGAGGCATGACGGGATAACACCAAAGGCTAACCCTTGTTATCTCGGTATGGAAGAGCAGTATAGCGGCGATCCCACTCGAGACGTCGAATCAACCGCAGATCCCTCCAGCTCCACGACCCTGTCGTCCTCGGAGCTGACTTTAAGATTTCCCCGCCCGCAAGGCAACCGTCAACTTGCTAGCTGGATCTCCTCCAGCGAACCCGACATCATGAATCCTACAGAGACGCCCGAAGATGACTCTGCGTTGGGCGAGTCCACCTACGAGCTCATCAATACAGATGACGAGAGCCAGGATGGTCGAGCCACCGAGGCCGAGTCTACGAGCTCCTTAGACTACACTCGAATCGATGACGTCCACAGCCTTGCTGGCACCGAGCATACAGAAGACATGGCCAACCAGTCCGATACCGACTCGGACTCGGGGGATGATGAGAATGCTGCCGAGGACAGGTCTCGAGCGTCATCTATCCAATACGCCGAGCAGAGCCTCCTCAACCCGTCCTCTCGTGTTGCTACGCCCCCGCTCGGCGTCGAGAGATTCATCGATACCTCTAACCAGCCCACCCCGCTGGTCCAGTCGATCGAGTTTGACGAAACGCAAGGCCCGCTCCAGCTCAAGCACGTGGCAGTCAAGCATACCATTCACAGTTTTGCCGAAGAGAAGTCAGGCTCTATCGCTAAGGCCCTCAGCTTCCCGGACAAGAGCAAGCGTCTCATTGCGGCAGTTCGCCAAACCATGGCATCCGATTTCTTGGCCACCAAGGAGCCGCTTCGGATCATGTACACTGGCAGTCACGGCGCCAAACACGACATCATCTACAAGATCTCGTCGGCCTTTACGGCGTCTGCCTCCGCGGATGAGTGTGGTATCACCGAAGACGATGGTATCTACAACGTCGTGCCCATCTCGTCCCGCGGCTCCGCAAAGGTTCCCGAGGTTGAGCTGATGAAGACCTCGCAGTACCAGATCAAGGTCGAGAACTGCACTGCGGCTAGGGAGATCGTCTACCGCGGAGAGCGCTTCCCCGGCGAGACTGTCTACTCCATCACCATCGACGGTGATCGAACTTTCCAATCGGCGTTTGCTCCCAGCGGCTCTATCATTGAGCCTGCTTGGACCTTGCCGCATGTGGCCATCTTCTACGTTACTGAGAACGACAACGAGACCGCCCAAAAGACCCGTGTCGCTGCTTGGCAGTTTATGCAACGTCACGCTGTTCCTTGCATCTTCATCTCGAACGCGGAGACTTTCCACCATCCCACTGCCAACTGGAACGACATGATCAACCAGCACGCGATTCATCTATGCGTGGAATCTTCTGATCGTGCCTCGCCTTCTGTCAAATTACCGATTGACCTGACGACTTTCCTGAACATTGACGCCCGTCAGATGAACCGCAATCTGGCATATCTCACCGGCCTCTATGACGCAGCAGGCGAGTCCGCGAGGTGTAGCGAATCTGATCTCTACGTCCAGGCGATGAAGATGATGCGAAGTGCTCGACAGCGCGCCATCGATGCCACGGGAGATCTCGATCTGTGGAATGTCGGTCAGACTTTGATGCTCAGTCTTGGTGTGATTGCAACTGCGCTGCTTTGCAACTACTGCATGGCAGCCTCACCAGCGCCAGCTCTGTCGACGGTGACCTTGACTACGCCTTCGGCCCAAGTGGCGTCTACGACCTCGGTATCGGTCTCCACTTCAACCATCACCATCAATCTGACTTCCACGACGACGATTCGCGTACCTCAAGCAAAGACATCTCCAAGCACAACTGCTGTGGCACCCTTTGCAGAGTTAGCAGACTTCCTTGCCGACAAGTTTCCGGAATCTCAGAAGGCATACGTCTGCTCGGCAGAAAAGTTTGGGCGCAACGAGATCCTCATCAAGATCCCCTCTGGTACAAAGACGTCCTGGCTTGCCAAAGACTCGATCACCATCGATGTCCTCAAAGGCGAAAGATCTGTTAAGACAAAGTTCTCTTCGATTGATGAGGGCATTCTCATTGAGATCCCCAATTCGGAGGCGTACGGTGTTCTTACCGTCGCTGTCAACACGACCCGGAAGCCCAAGGTCAATGAGACGTTCCTTGTCGACTTTGGCAAAACCAGTCTTGAACGATGTTTCGAGTACGGCAAGTTGGTTGCTGACCATGTCATTGATGTGGCAAGCAGCGCTGCACGACAAGCGGAGGAGAAAGCCGTGGGTATCGCAAGCTTGAAGGATTCAGTCATGACCGACATGAGAGGAATGTCTGCCCGCTTGACCACCGAGGCCGCACACACAGCCGACGTCGTCAAGGAGTCATATCAGAATTTGCAAAACCTCCGGGAATCGCGCAAACTGCAGGACCTTAAAGATCAGATGGACATCTTCGTCACCAAGGCTCAAATCAGTTCGAGACTTTTGGTGCTGAAGGTTCTACAGAAGACGGAAGAGCACGGCACTTACCTGGACAAGGCGAAGAAGCACATGGCAAAGCTGCGATCGCAGGCGTCTGAGGCCAGCAAGCAGCGACTGGACAAGGAGAGGAAGGAGTTGCGAGCTCGTCGAAAGAGAGAGCGCCTGGAGGCTAGATGCCAAACTGGCACTGGCTTCTCTCGGTGGACACAGCAATGCAAACAGCAAGGTTAGTTCGCCGTTACGTGCATGACCAGAGATACCTGGAAGGCGGGTTATTGGGGACACGGTACGGACTGGACTGGAGTTCTTGGTGTGGGTTTTGTAATGGCTGTCTAATCTCTTTTGCTTCGTACACCTCTTTAACTGTTTAGCTATTCATCACTTTCCCCCGCTCTTACCCCATATCATTCTCAGATGCGAGTCGGGCTGGCGAGGGAAGTTGAGCGCTCACGCGGGTCCGAACAGCTTGTCGCTTTAAGACAGTGGACATGCTTTTTATGGAACGTACAGACAGAATCGATAGAATACGAGCAGGCTTCTGCAACGACACCTCGTACCTCCGGTGAACGTCTCTCTGGATACGTGACATTACATTACGCCCAAGTCTCGTCGTCCAAACTTTGTCCCAAGTCGATCCTCCAAAAGCTTTAGGAGAATAAGTGAAGGTAGGGAAGAAGAAAAAAAGACTAAAGCCACAGCGCTTCACCTACGAGTGACTGAGTATCGATGCAGCCCGCTTGGGAAAAAATATCTTAATGTAACATACTGTTCGAGCACGATAATCCAGTAAAATTATTCACTCCAATAGTGCGGATAGGGCCGGGCGACGACCAAGATAGCGTCGAGATGCCCGTCTCCAAGTCAGGGACTCCCTGGTGGCAAAGGAAGAGGGCATGATGATTGGCCGCGCGAGTCCAGCTTAGGCGGTTTTGGCTCAGGTAAATCCCCACAGGGTCATCCAGCGGCTGCAAGTACAACGCCATGTGATTTGGGTGGCGGGGTACTTTTGCCGGTGGCAGGATGACAACTGCCTGGGCACCAAACCACAAGGGCCAGGCCCGCCCGACACCCCTCTTGTTGTTGACTTTTGAATGAGGGGCTGTCTTTCCTCATTTTGTCCAGCCCACTCCCAACTTCACCTTGACTGAGGAAACAAAATCATCTTTTGCTTTCCACTCTTCCAACCCCCCCTTTCGCGCGCTGCAGAACATACCGCTACTAGCCCTGGTAAGTCTGTCATTTAGTCTTGCTCCCCTGTAGTCCGCTTCCTGTTGGTCTGGATGATGAGCATGTCGATGCTCCCATCCTGACTCGAAGAGGGGCAGCTTGGGCGGTAATGCAGAATGATTCATGAGCTAATGTTTTTTTCTCTTCGTTTCTTGTCCGTAGATTCAAACATCGTCACCCTCAACCACCCAAACCACCTCGCAAAGAACCAACAATATGTCTGCTGCCGAAGCTACCGAGCCCAAGGTCGAGGAGACCAAGCCCGCCGAGGTACGAAGCCCCCTTTTTCGCATGCGCTGTCAACCGCCCGACCGTCATCTCTTCTCGACAGAACCAGCACCTCTCTTGCCGCACATGCTTGGTGCCTTTCGATGCGCATCGCCCCTCCCCTCGCACCATCGTACTGCAATACTCATTTGGGTATCTGGATGACTAACGTGTCCATCCACAGACCACCGGTGAGGCCGAGAAGCCTGTGACCTCCTCTGCCGTTTTCTCCATGTTCGGAGGTGGCGCCAAGAAGGAGAAGAAGGAAGACGAGGAGCGTGGCGATAACTCTGGCAGCGCCAAAGCCCAGCGCGAAGCTGCCGCTGCTGAGAAGAAGGAGGGCGGCGAGGTACGTCGAGTTTCAACGTTCAGTTGTGCAGCAACAGCTGCGTGTGCACTTTAGATGCTGACATGATTTCACAGGCCGACGAGGAAGCCCCCGAGTCCGAGGATGTCCACTTCGAGCCCGTCATCAAGCTGACGGAGAAGGTCGATGTCCAGACCAACGAGGAGGCCGAGGAGCAGCTCTTCAAGATGCGCGCCAAGCTGTTCAAGTTCGTCAAGGAGACGACTGAGTGGAAGGAGCGTGGCACCGGTGACGTTCGCTTGTTGAAGCACAAGGAGAACGGCAAGACCCGTCTTGTCATGCGCCGTGACAAGACCCTCAAGGTCTGCGCCAACCACTACAGTATGTGCCCCAGCCTCCCACCATTGCATCTCGACACTTACTTATCCTTCTGTAGTCGTCCCTGAGATGAAGCTGTCCCCCAACGTCGGCTCCGACCGCAGCTGGGTGTGGAACGCCGCCGCTGATGTCAGCGAGGGTGAGGCCGAGGCTGTTACCCTGGCCATCCGCTTTGCCAACTCCGAGAGTAAGTCCCTGGTCGATATGAAGCTGTCTTGTTGCCAGAAAGCTGACAAAACGTAGACGCCAACCTGTTCAAGGATTCTTTCCTCAAGGCTCAGAAGGACAACGAGGAACTCTTCAAGGCTGCCGAGAGTGCTTCTGCGCCTGCTGACGAGTAGATTTGCCCAAACCTCCCATGCCAGCGAGAAGATGAGGATGGAAGACCCCCATGCGCCGGGCTACCATAAGAAATGCCCCCCCTCCCCCTGCAACAACACCGAAACTAGCACCCATTGTCAAACTTGTTTTTGCACCCCCCGATACGAGGCAGGATGGAATCACTTCGGTGAGGAGAAGCTGGAGAGTGCAAAAAAAAAAAAAAGACTTGCACCGAGTGGTGTTTGTTTTCTAGCATTTGATAAGTGGATGGATAGGCATCAAGGCTTAGGAACAAGACACTCTACACAGCACAAATCAACAAGAAGAATAAAGTCCCTTCCCATTTGATTAGACAACCCCCCAAAAGGAGACAGACAGGCAGAAGAATCATATCCCTTGGCTCCAGCATCACCACCGTCATCTCCGGTGTCTTTAGTCGTTGATGTGCACGTCAGGGAGCTGTTGGTGCTGGTTTTACTGACATGAATGCAATCCGCCAAAATTCACCTCCCGAGGTGCTTTGTTCTCCTTTGCATTGAATGAACAGAGTGCAACTCAATCCTGGGCAGGAGGTACTGCCATTCAATTAAAGTCCTTGCTTCCCCGCAACACGCAACACGCTTCACGCCTGCGCGCGGTGAGCTTTCCAGCCACACCCTGGGCGTAAGTGTGGTCCGAGCGTCACCCTCAGCCTTCCATTCCCAAACCTCCAAATCCCAATCTGGTGAACTTCACACATCTTCCCAGTGCACGCCGAAACCCTCCTCCTGAACACCACGTATTGCTTCAATTACTGTCTTACCTTGCGATAGAGGACCATCATGATTGTCGAGGTAAGAACCGCCGTTCCGTTTTCCAAGTGTTGTCGCTGCGCTGCGTCGCGTCTCTTTGCGACATCATCAGCGACCCGCCCTGCCCATTCACCACCTTCGCGGTCACAGCTTGCGCTGTCAATCCGATGGAAGACTCCCACCCAGAAAACTCGCTAGATATTCTTATGGGATCTGTTTCAAGCCGATTCCAACGCGTCTGTTCTACTCCGTGCCTTTTTGCAACCCATAAGTTCTGCCACAACCACCCATCGCAACACTCGTCTTCCTCCATCACCACCACCCATCATGGCTCTCCGAAAGGCGGTGGCACAGAAGAAGCAGAAGGCCCTATCGCGGGCAAACCCGCTACGATCTGATGCTAACATGGACCTGAAGCGCAAAGTCAGGCTCGTCACAGAGCAAAATGTCATGTAAGTTGTACCCGCCAAGAGCACTCCTTTCTCAGAACCAGTTGCTAACTTTGGACCTTCCTCTCCTGCTAGCGACAAACCCTCCCCCGTCGAAGACTTTCCCATGCGAAAATGGTCCATCGTAATCTACATTGTCGGCGAGGATGGCGAGGAGCACCCGGCCGATTGCTTCCAGAAGGTCGTCTACAACCTCCATCCATCCTTCGAAAACCCCACGCAAAGTTTGTAGTTATTCTACCCACGATGGCGCTTTCCTGGCCGCAGCTCGCTAATTATTTTCCTACACCAGCATTCACTAAGCCTCCATTCCGATGCGAGAACGAGGGATGGGGTGAATTCGATATGACAATCGACTGCTACATCACCGAGAAATCGAAGCAGACCCTCACCCACGACCTGAACTTCGCAAAGAACCGTTACGACGCCGAGCACACTGTCTCGTTCAAGAACCCGTCGCAAGCCTTGCAGCAAATTCTGCGCGAGACCGGTCCTCTTCCCTCCGACGACGACCGTCTCAAGAAGAAGGGCGGTGCCGGCAAGAAGGGTGCCCAGAAGTACGACTACGAGAAGATCGCGCAGGCGCTTGAGAAGCTTGACGAGGACGACCTGCTCCGTGTCATCCAAATCATCAATGATAACAAGACCGCGGACACATACATCAAAAGTGATGTCGATGGTGAGCTAACGCCTGCTTCCCCTAGTGTCGATCTCCTGAGCGGTCAGTTTTCCTTGCGTTGGGAGGGTGGAAGGAACGGCTTGGTATCGGTAACAAATGAAATGGGCGAGCCACGGCTGACAAGCTTATAGCGGGAGAGTTTTCCATTGATCTGTATACGATGTCGGATCAGATGACCAAGCTCCTGTGGGATTACTTGGTGAGTAAATCTTACATCCGGTTGTGAGCGCCGCGGAAGGGCATCGGCTTGATTTATTCTCAAGCCTCAAGGACTGCACGCGCTCTCGCACGCAAAGGTTCCGGGCGAGAGAGTGGGCGGGATTGGACGTGGGTTTGGCCAGGATTCAAAGACCGGCCGCTGACCACGACGCTGTGCCCCTCCACGCACCAGAGCAAGAAGGGCCTCGTCAGTTAGGTTACCTCATCGCTCGCGAAGATCAGCTTCTTCTCCAGTACTATCCCGAAAAACCTTCCCACGCGAACCGAATCGGACAACGATCGGGGACAGACGAATTCGACAGATGGGTTCTCTCGTGGAAAAAGGGGAAAAAGGGGGGGTTGGTTGGTGGACAGTAGGCTTTCTGTTTCGCTTCTCCAATGGCATTTGGCTAGGCGTTCCCGGCTCCGTGCTTTGCTTTCTCATGTTGTGTTCTGATTTTGTCTCTTTGCATGATTTTGTGTGTGCGCGTGTGTGTATGTGTGTCTAGTCTTGTATGTCACCAGACGTAAAAAGGCACTCGCGGCAGGGGAAGAAGTCTTGGGTGCATGCGAAGAGGCATGTCGTGTATCCGAATTTGTTTAGGGGCCGACCAGGCCCAGCAACGAAGCTACGACGCCGGGGGCGGAAGCGGGTTTGAAGAAAGAGGACTGACGGGCTAGTCGGGGGAGAAGATATCTGGGGTCTTGCTTCCTGGTTGCTCTTGAGCAATCGGCAGTCCGACTCCTTTGTTTCCCCTCCTCTCTCCATTGTAATCATATTCCATCTGCAAGCTCCTACTCGAGTGCGATTCTAGGCCTGCCCACCAGGAGCAAGCTAGCTTGTGTTATATCTATCTGGGCGTGTTGTAACGGGCGAGTTCCCCCTTTACCTGTCGCGTAACTTGCAGGCACAACGTAGCTTAATGTGATTGACAGACTTTTTCATTTCAGTTCATTTCCGTGTGTGGATATATGTATATAGTCTTGCCTAAATGTACTCGGGTAACCTCTTGAGTCGGGTTTCGAGTCGAGTTGTTTCTGCTCAAAATAAAAGGGTATCTAAATCATACTCTTGTCCACACCAATCATTATATGTATGTATAAAAAAGAGTCAACTGCGTAGCCTCTCGGCGTCCCAAAAATCATGCTTGCCAGTGTCCTTTACCCCAAGTACGAAATAGAATCAAAAAAGTCGCTCGCGCAAGGACAAGTGAACTTGCCTCTTGTCCTCCAATTTTCAGTACCCTTGTTCTTTTTCTTTTTCGTACCTTTTCAAGCGCCAATTTACCCAAGTCGGTTTGCCTGCCTTTTTTGTAAACCACCGTTGCCGTACCATTTCATTTGCCTCTGCCTCCTTTTTGTAGTGTTAATTTTCATTTGTGGACTCGCTGCCCGGTTCAGGAGTACGACGAGGGCCCGTCCATTACGGGGAACCCCGTGTCCATGGCCATGTACTCGAGTAGGTCGAGGCCGCCGACGTTGACGCCCTCGGCGGTCATGGCGACGGCCGTGTTGTCCATGTTCTGGAAGAAGGCCGGGCCGGGCGGCAGGTACCACATCTCGTTGCCCGGGTTGTTCCAGTCCGTCGAGTCGAAGAGACCGTCCATCCCCGTTGTCGAGGGCGGGGCGTTGTTGCTGTTGCTGTTGCCACCGGTGCCGCCGTTCTCGGGCGCTGGTGCCGGCGTAGAGGGCCCAAGGACCGAGGCTGTGCCTGATGGGTAGGGGAAATTGCCCGTGCTGAGATCGAAGGGCGTCGCGGAGATGTTGGTGGGATCTTCTAGTGCATCCGTGTCAGTTGCTGTCGCCATTAAAAATGAGGAGAGACGAAGTAGGAGCTTACCGTGTGCATTGAGTCCATCTCGTAGCTTCGTGGCGTGGCTGGACCAGATTTGGCCGTCACCGCCGTTGGCTTGTTGGCCGTTGGCAGCAGCAGCACCGTTGGCGACGGCATGTGGGTCTGGACTTCTTCCATCTGCAGAGCCGATCTGCCCAAGAGCCGGAGCCTGGATGAACCGGTTGCGAAGTCGGCTGGTTAGGGAATCGAGCAGGTCGGCGAATCGAATGCCCAGGTGAACATCGTCGACAATACAATTACGGAGGGCCTTGACCGTCTCATCCATCAAATCGATGCTGAGCTTGACGTCCGACCGCGGAGCACCCAGGGCAAATGTCTTGAGCAGGAACATGGCTCCACTGATGATGCGGAAGTACGTCCGCACGGGGGCGTGCTTGAGGTAGTCACCCGGGAGGAGACCTTCCACAACGGTCCGGAGCAGGTTCCGGCAGCCGCTGATAACCTCCTTGATGTACTCCTGATCGCTTGCGCCAAAGCCACCCAACTGGCCCAAAGGCAGTTTACCAAAGTAGTTCTGCGTTTGAGGTGACAGCTGCGCTGCGCTTCCTGCATTGTGGTTGCCGTGGGCGCCATGACCCGCATGAGCGCTGTGGCCAGCGTTGTTGGTACACCGCTCGACCACGGCTTGCAGTGACAACGAGTTGACGTAGATGCGCACGTACTCATACTCGATGGTGAGTATGTGTCTGATGTAAGGCGGCAGCCTGTAACGCTCAAACTCCTTCCACCAGTCCTGAAGAAGCGGCTGGAAATCTTTCAACATTTCCGTGTACTTGCCACTCTGAATGATGTCGGTGGTATGCTTGCGCGACTTGAACAGCTTCTCGTTTCCAATGTGCATCGCGTTGCTGATCCCAGCCCAACAGTGTATTATTTGGTCGTCAAGCTCGAGGTCAGGGATGTAGTTGAAGGCATTGGACATGGATGACGGGTTGGTGCCAGGCGTGGTACCCTCCGTCGACGTCGGCCGGCGACGAGTCACGGCCGGATCACTCTTGCGAAGGGCCTCGGGCACCATACTTGTCCATCCGAGACGACCAGCCAGCTGGGTCAGATAGATCAACAGTAGGCGCTTTATGCGGTACGCCCGTTGGCGGTACACCTCCTCCTCGTACTCGGGGCGCGAAATGGCGCCGTCGCGCAAAAGTTCATCGATGTCGTCAAACACACCAAGCTCGTATGCGAGACCCATGGCGGTGCTGAGAAGCATCCAGCACATCCTGTCACTCCTCCAGGCCGGCTCGAGCCAGCTGTCGAGTCTCTTGCCGCCAATATTGGCGGACGGCCGTTGGTTGCCGTTCTCATCAGTACTGACCAGGTCACTGCCCTCATATGAAGGGAGCATAAGCTCATCAATGGCCTCGGCTGGTGGGAAGTGAAGTGCACGAGGGTGCCACTCTGTGAGAATCATCAAGGACTCAATCGTCCCCAGCGTCCGTAGGCTGCCTTTCCTCATTCCTCGCCAGGGCGCTGTGCTACTCGTCTGGTCATCAGGAAGAGATGACGCTCCAGCCATCGCCGCGAACCCACCTCCGAAGGCCTCTTGGCCCCACAGACACCTCTCAATCATGCCGCGAAGGTATGTCCAGAGCTGTTCGTGGATGGCGTGTGACCTGCAGTGGCCACCGGTCCCGGGGATCTTGCGGTATCTTGAAGAGATGGTGAGTAGTGTGATGGTGAGGATGGGTTCTTCCGTCAGGAGAGTAATGTGTGATGCAGGGTTACGGAAGGTCGGGGGTGAGATTGGGGTGAGCGGCGACAGGTATTCGTAGTAGCTGATAAACGTTAGCACAACATCAACCCGCAAAATGACGGACAGCTTACTAGTCAATGTAATCGATGGCCTCCTGCGCGGAGAACCAGCCAGCTCTGACGAACCTGAACCTCCCCCAAGCCTTGATGGCGTCCTGGTAGCCGGGCTCGCCAGAGAGATCGCGTCTCGTCAGCTCCGGATCGATGGGCTGCGGTTCGAGCTTGATCGCGACAGACGGACGATTGTTGACGTGGGGCTTCATGGTCGCCCCAGGGGTCACGACGAGAGGCTGCCGCGGTATGGCAGGCACGGAAGCAACGCTCTCATGACGCTTGTGGTTGTTCGTCGCAGGGCTGTAGGCCGGGGGGTGGTAAGCAGCTGCGTCTTGGGCCTGGCGGAGCTGGACTGACCTATCCGTGGCCGCCTTGTAAAGCAGATCCAACGCATCGTGCGGTCCGTAGACGCCGGGTCGCATAAGGTCCTGGGCCTCGCGGTTCTCAAGCTGGGCGTTGGGTTCGTCGTCCATGACATAGTCGCCGCGCTGGCGACTGTCAGCCTGGCTCGTCGTGCTCGGGGTGCCGCCGACGGAGGTGCCGGGGTCGGTCGGGCGGCGCAGAGGTTGATTCCGGCCGATGGAGCCCCCGGGGGTCAGGGGCACTTCGCTGTAGAGTCGGCGGTCGATGGCGACGGGCGGGCTGCCGCTGACGTGAACGCGCTTACGGCCATTGCGGATGGTGTAGTCGTCGACGTCCTCGGCATCGGGGTCCTCGCCGTCCTCGGTCTTGCGCTTCCTCCTGGTGGCGCTGAAGAAGCACTCCTTGCTCTCGCGGCGGCATCGTACGCAGGGCGGGTCGTGGGGGTTATCAACGCTGCCCAGGTCGCAACGGACCTTTCTCCGGCGACACGGGATGCAGGCCTGGTAGACGCGTTTGTGCTGGGGCGCACCGGCCGTCCCAGACTGCGCCTGTGCCGAGGCGGCGGCAGCGGTCGAAGGGGTGTTGGAGGTCGTCGGGCTCAGGTTGGATGCGGGCGGGACAGCGTATTGGGCCATGATGGGCCGGGCAGTCGTGCTGCAATCGTGGGGTGATGGATGGCACGACTCTGGCTTTCGTTGATGGATAGACTCGGTCAGGTCGGTCGGTTTGCAACGGGTTTATGGAGGGGAAAAGACGGGTTTACAGCCACCAGCGGCGGGGCGTGGGTGGTTTTTGTCGGTCCACGTTTGCTGGGCTGGCTGATTTGGGGGTGGTCAGTGCTTTTCTTTCCTCGTGCAGGCTGCAACGCTGCGGGTTGCCTGCTGGCGAGCTACTACCAGCAAGTACACCGTGTGGTGCCTTCAAGCCATCCATGGGTTGGCGAGTTGCGGGTGCGGGGGAGCGTGGATAAGGTAAGCTAGCTCTAGGCAGGTAGGATTGAAATAGGATACGTACCTTCCCCAAGGCGCTTCGCCAAGCCACTGTGCGTGCGCAGCTCTCGGGTGTGGGAGGGATGCGACGTGGACTGGTCCGGAGAAGAAGGTAAAGGACAACCAAAGGCAACGAGAGGGGTTGATGTGCGATTCTCTCGTCCGGTACTCGCGGAGACGATTCCCAGACAATGGTGGTATGGGTACTCGTGCGTTGCGCTTCGGACTCGGCTCTGCTGATTCGATTGTTATAAAATATAAAATAAAACGGGTTCAAGGTCAGGTTGACAACGGGTTGTTCGCTGGCCGCCCGCTTCGGCCAGACAAAAGTGCCTGTATCCCGGTCCAAAGCAGGCGCAAAAAAAGAGAAAGAAAGAAAAGGAATGCGTACCAATTCCTTATCGACGAGGGTACACGTGCGTTTGCTGAGGTCTGATTGGCGCGATTGGACGATTTGCAGATTGTGGAAGGAAAAGAATGCGAGGAGGAAAGTGTGTAACCAGGAAGATGCACCACGGGAACAGCAGACGAACGACAACAGAACTGGCCAGAGATTGATCTCCCATGCAATTGATATGAGGGAAATGAGAAAGTCGTTGCATGGGACTTGGTCCATCGACCTTCTCCTCACCATCAACTGAGGAATGAAAAGTGAACACGAGACGGAAGTGCGCCTCTAACATCGAATCGAATAACTAAGCGGTTTACCTTAGGTAAAAGAAAAGCAAGAGGCACCTTTCCTGCCTTCCCGATCTTGCCTGGTGTTTGTCTCTCTCTCCATTGGATCCCGGCGGGCATGGGCAGCACCATAAAGTCCGGCGGCGCGCCAGAGAGGCTCCCAGCAGCCCTCGGCGCCTTCGGTGTATGCAGTGGGAGCGAGGTGAGATCATCTGAAGCCAATGACTGTGAAATAGTACAATGCGTGATTGTTTCGTGCTGCAAGCAATGGCAATTGGGGACGAGCGATGGCTTGAACTGCTCCCCCTCCCTCCCAGCACACCCCGTGACATTCTGACTTACTATGTAGGTAGACCCAGGCAAGCGTCGAATCAAAAAGTAAGAACAACAGAAAGTCTGGGGAACCCGAACCTGGGGAACCTCCATCAACAAGCCCGGGCCAACCGGTGTCGTTGCCTTCCGGCCTGTAGAATCATACACTGCCGGGTCGTCATCCCACTCGACAATACATCTGAGGCACCTCAGAAACCAATCCCACGGTGCCTTATTATTATTGTTTTCCTTTTTTCCCCTTTTTGCCCTCGATATAGGTGTCATCCCTGCATTACACCAGTTCGTTGGCAGTCTCGTCTGTCCGCACCCCCCAAGCCCAAGCTCCCTGCGCCGCCACCTGCGACAAAAGCCTGTGGTCACGTTGACACTCGCCGCAGCAGGCTGGGTCACGTTCGCCCATCGGACACGCATCCGAGCTTTCCTTCTGCCCGCCATTCCCGCTGCCCGTTACGTCCGCCATCACAGATCTCTCGGGGTTGATGGCTCATCCCATTCTTTTCTATCATCCCTTTTATCCCCCCGAACAATTTAAACAACTGGGGAAGGGAGCAATTGGCATTGGCAATGGCTACATGAATAATCGCCGGCCAAATTGACCCGGCCGATGGGACTCTATGCAGGTACCAGTGGCTTCACTTAACCCCGTGA
Organism: Colletotrichum incanum; assembly: GCA_001625285.1. Classification (NCBI taxonomy): domain Eukaryota; kingdom Fungi; phylum Ascomycota; class Sordariomycetes; order Glomerellales; family Glomerellaceae; genus Colletotrichum; species Colletotrichum incanum. Next base: position 155,532 of record LFIW01001529.1, read on the forward strand.
CAACCCATCTATCTTATCATTCGAACAAGTCATGGCCAGTCAACCTGTGGTAGGTCCGGTGAGCGGGTACGCGGGGTAGCTCCAGTACTCGTGGGCCGTGGCGAAGATTACCTACGCGGAGAAGCTTCTTGACTCAGGTTCGGTTCTCTCGATGGGCAACGAGACAGCGATAGCTAGCTTCTTTGGCAAAGTGGTGGTACATTTGACCATGGCTTGTAACGTCGAGCAGTCAACGACTGACCCGTCATTTTTTCACAATTATTGGTCCTCAGCCATGCACTGCCTGGTTTGCGTAACGCTGGAAATAGCACCTGTTCCTATAATGTAGCTGGCCTGCGTGCGTTTGTCCTGAGATGCCATCTGGACACTGTTCATAATGTCAATCTTGGATCGAGGCGGTCGACTCTGTACACGAGCCACTCGGTTTCACCAAGTGTCAGCAGTAACATCTGCATCGTGGATCAAAGCCATTTGGTAGCTAAATGTACATATAGCCTACAATAGGCGCCTCTCGGCACAGGGCCGTCTCGTTTGCCTCACGGTTGCCTGCCTCCCATTTCTCAGCTCATACGTCCTCGCAGCCTCTGCATCGACATCTTGCAACGTCGCGCCATGTATCCCCTGCCAACCCAATCCCTGCCTCGACTCCTTAGTCGTTGCCCAATACGTCAAGCCATGCGTGTAGAATGCGCTCCAATCAAACTGCGTCGTCGAAGGCCGTCCTTTCCATCAAGTCTAGGAGCTTTTCTTGGGCGCCGCAGCGTCAGTTTGCTCTACGTCGGCGGGAAGAAGAGCAGGAGCCGCATCCGGGGCAACCTCCGGAGAGTCGCCGTCGTCAATCGGTCCCGGCTCCTCCTCAAGAGTTCCGTCCAGCGTGGTCGGCTTGAAGTCTCCGTTGTCAATCGACGCGGGATCATGTCCGCGGCCACTGTTGCTGGCCGAAACACCGACGGCCGGCGCACCGCCTTCGGCAATCTTCTGCTTCGTCTCCCGAATGATTTTTTCAGCCTCGCTGACCTTGGCTTGGTTGGCCGGAGGGCGCTCCACTCCGATGGCGTTCTCCTTGTCGTTTTGACTTTCCAGCAGTGCCTCCTTGTCCAATCGGACGATCATACAGGACAAGTTATCTGTGCTAAAGCGGTTCAGCGCATGGTCGACGAGGAGTTTCGAGGCCTCAACCGGATCCTCGACGTTGCGAACGAGGTCAACGGCATCTTGGTCGGAGCAAACGTCCCAGAGCTAAGAAAACAGTCAGCAATTGCCCACGGATTTGGAAGCAGAAACTTACTCCATCACAGGCTATGATGATGAACTCGTCACTCTCGGGTTGGATGACGGTTTCAGTTGTGTACGGATGTCCGGTAACCAAATCCTTCATATAGGTGTCACCGAGGGCTCTCGTTACAGCCAGAACACCGTTGACACGGTTGTTGAGTATCAAACCACCTGCATTCGCTATCCGCTTTCCTTCGTTCTCGTCGCTACCCTTGTGGTCGTACGAAAGGCGGAGAGCTTTGCCAGAACGGCAAAGAATGATGCGGGCGTCTCCGACGTTGGCCGTGTAAAGAACACGCTGGCGAGTCGCCGAACTTTTCAACTTGGCGTGCGCGGCCTCCGGGCCGCTCGTAGAGGTCGCCTTATCGTCTGTGACCTCTTCTGACGTCAATTTGGCAGCCTTGGTGGCTGCCGCAGTAGCCGGCGCAATGGCCTGAGACCCCGTCGCGGAGCGATCACTGGGCACCCGGTCCTCCCAACGCAATACGGCGACGGCTGCGGTGCATCCACTGTTCTTAAGAGGGAGCTTTTCTAGCTGAGCATCGACTGAAGTGAACGTCTGATCGAGAAGTTCGGGGATGGGACCGTTGGGGTTCTTTCGGATGATGTCCTCCAGGATGATGTGCAGTTTCTTTCCACACCAATCAGCGGCGAATGTACCGGCATGACCGTCAAAGATGGCAAAGTAGCCGTTGTCAGTTTCGATCATGTCCTGAGCAGGTACCTCCTTCTCGTCGGCAGCAGTTTCGTTCTTTTTGCCCTCAAGAGCAGGGGCTGGAGTATGCAAGAAGTTGTAGAGGAAAGCATGGGTATCCTCCATGGTGCGACGGCACTTCTTGTTTCTGTCCTCCCAAACACCGACACGGAACGTCGAACGAGGGCCGGGAATGGAATCGCCGGCCGAGTTGTTGTGTTGGCCCTGAGGCACTGCGAGCGCAGGGTCTTGCTTGCCCAACTTCTGCAGAGGAGTCTGCGAACTTACATCCGAGCTGGTTCGGCCGACTTGAGAAAAGTTCAAGGTATTCTTGGCGTGAGCCAATAGGCCGGCGGCCTTACTCTGGACACCGCTGGCACGTCGCTTTTTATCCACGGCACCATCCTGCTGGCGGCCCGGAGGACTGCTGTTTCCGCTCCGCTTGTCGCCGCTGGCGGCCTGGTCGGAAGACTTAGTCGCAACCGTGGAGCCCTTGTCAGACTCGGGCGAAGGCGACTTTCGATCTTCTTTCGGGTCGCTCTCCGCCTTGGACGCAGCCGAACTGGAGCCGCCGCCGAACATTCTAGTCAGCAGACCACTCCCCTGGTTGGAGAGGCTGCGACGCTTGCTTCCTGCCAGTTTAAAGAACCTTGAAAAGACGTCAAGGATACCGTTCCGCTTGCAGAGTCGCTCAGATACGATGAATTCGCAGTGGTTTTGGCTTCGTAGGGGTCGATGTGTTCGTCGTTGGAGGAATGTCGCGAAGTTTGTTGTCTGGGAGAGGTAGCATTAGTATTGCGCCCAGCGAGCAAGAGGAGTCTTTGGGCTTCGTGGAGGGGCAAAGTGGTCCGAGACCGACCAAGGGCTAGACAGTAGGCTGGGTCCGAGCTGGGCTGGATCGATGCATGAGATGGGGAGGGCAAAAGAAGATGTGTCGATCTCTAAGTGTTGGGCAGTATTGCCACGCAAGGGCCAGTAGATCGCTTTGACTGACGTCTAAAGTCAAGAGAGTACAGGGCTACTCTGCCAGTGTTGCAACCAGACCAAATACCACGAGGATCGCGGCGCGCAAGCAATAACAGCCGGTAAAGAAGCGGGTGCATACAGTATGCCAATTCCCGGGAGCATGGTGTTTGTGTCTTCATGTAGTCCGGGGTGACAAGTGACGTAGGCTGATTGATCGATACTGGAGGGGAATCAAGATAGTACTCACTAAAGTGACGTACCCAACACGACGGAATGCCGGGACGACGACGCTGTCAGAGAACACGTAGGAAGGAACAAAAGGCCAATGTCGAGGCGTTAGGGATGCAGTTTGGCGGGAGAGATGGCAAAAGCTGCGATGTCGTCTGGGAGGGGAATGATGGCGTTGAGGTTAAGGCGTCAGAGAAGTTGAGAGGACGTGGGAGATGTGAATGCGAATGTTGCTCTGTCGCTGGTTCAGTCTCCGCAGTCAGTCCAGGAGGGGGAGGGGGAGGGTTGGTTGGAGGGGAAAGGGCAAGCCGCAAGGTAAAAAGCGAAAGCGGCGGGAACGATTCGCAGGGTCGCTTTTAGCGGCGCTTACCAGTGCTCCGTTATGGGGCCCTGCTTTCCAAGGTTGGCCTGAGCTTCCCACGCTCGCTGCGACAACCCTGAGCTGAGGTCGGAGAGGTAAATGTACTTGACGTGCGGTGCTCTGAGATATCACTGAGTCACGTATGGCAGACTCGAGATCTCCTGCGATTGCACTGGGCAAAGTTGGTGCGGGAACTGACTTTCCTGACTGAGGTGTGCTGCGTTGTCAGGTCTCACCTGAGGCGGTGATGATGTCTTGCGTCAGATTGGGGGGGGGGGGTAAGGTGAGGAGGAGGGTAAGGTGAGGCGAAGCGAGGCAAGAGGTGTTCAGGTTCTGGTTCTCAGTCAACAGAACAGGCACACCAGGAGTTTCAACTGGTCTTATGAAGGACCCCGTGGTATTCGAATACTTTTGACGGAGGACGATGAATTGATCAAGAGAGAAAGCCCAGTCTCATCCGCCCTTCTTCATTGGGACTCTTGGGGACTCTGCCCTGGACTTTGCCCTCCCTAACCCCGTCGAGTCTGGATCGGGAAGGGGACGAGTGACCTCACACTGAGACCCAACAATGAAATGCTGGCTAAGTCAAACCCGGCGTTTCCCATGCCGATCACAGCACCAAAGTCCCGGGTTAGATCAACCTTCCTACCTTGGGTGATCGGGCATTTCGACGGCATGGATACACGCACATTGACTGCCACTGTCTGGTTACGCATTTTCTCTCTGCCTCTGCAAGCTCCCAAACAGAGAAATGCCAACCGAGTGTTGATGGGCCGCATGGATGGGTTTCCCTTGCACCGCATGAACGACTCGAGAACACCCTCCTAAACACCCTTCTCTTCTAGGTGAAGTCAATCGCTTTGAAGGCCGCCGGGTGTGTCGGGGCCACGCCGCGTGGAGAGGGTACGTTACGTCCCTCAATGTGTCTCAAGCAGGCTGTATTGCGAGATGACTTGATTACAACTCGCTACTGGGGCCACGAGAAGGTCCCTTCACAGAAAGCTTATGTGCAAGTGCCAAGGTGGCTTTGATCTAGGTACTCTGCCTTCAGAATAGAGCAAAGTTGGGCGTTAGTCAAGTATTACTCTGATGGCTTGGCCCTCCAGCGCCCCTATTACCACGGGAAGAAACAGGCACGCTTGCAACAGAGGCCATTTCCTTGACATGGCATTTCGAAGCCCTCGAAACGTGTTGATATCTCAGCCAATTCGATGTAGGTAACAGTATGCTGGCACGACAGCTCAGCCAATATGTCAACCCTGGTCAACCTGACAACGAAGCGGGGTAGGGTAGGGTGCCTTAAGCAGGTACCATGGGAACATCTGTATATATCCTCCCATCACACCTTGTGACATGAGACCAGGAAACGTGTTATTCCGAGAAATCAGGGTCCGACATGGAGCCCATCTTGCTGGGTTGGGCTGGCCTGAGAGATCTACTGCACGATTCTGCCCAATTGCTATGGTCCACTCTTGCTTGACTAACAGCTGACTCGGGGCAGCAGTGCCAGCATGGCATTTTCATGCGTTGTAGTCATCCACAAGATACTTCGGTGCCGAACTGTGACCGGAGACTCTGCAATAGCTCAAATGCGTCCGAAGGTCGCCTCATTGTGCACTTGTTTGTTTATAACATGTACGTACTCACACTACTTGATGTTTTTAAGGTTGCATCTTGTCGCGAGGACTGCGTGGGGTTGTTTCAATGGAATCAACTTTGATATATCCCACCCATTGACGCCAAACTGATCATTAAAGACTGCAGTCGGAGACGGCGAGGCATTGATCTATCAACTCAAGCCCTCTAAGTCAATTCGGCAAAAAAAATAAAAAAAAAATGCATCTCGGCGGGGCAGTCAGTCTTTACTGTGGACGAATGACGCAATGTTCCGATGCAACCTCACGAGTGACAGCTCAGCGCCCGCCAACCGAGACTGACACTTGGATGGTTGCTGCATACTGAGAAACGCCCGCTTGAGAAAAAGTGCGCCTTCCCGTGTTTTATGGACTCCGTTCCATACGTGACAAAACAAATTAGCTGCCCAGAGTTTCCCATCATCCATCGTTGCTGTCCCTAATCTTTGTGACCACTCCATCGAGTGTTAGTACGACTACCGTCGGAGACTATCGAGACGTGCTTGAAGGTCGTCGTCGCCGGGATCCGCGCCCCCGCCTCCGCCAACCGCTTGAGCAACTCGGCTCTCCGGTACTGCCGCCGTTTGCATCCCAGAAGGTGTTTCTCCGAGCTGCGGATCAACCGAGTTAGCCAGTGCTTCAGTGCTTCTCCATCATTAACTGGTCGTATATGCTTACCGCTGACGTCAGGTCGACTCCAATCTCCTCTAACACTTGCTCCACCACCTCTTCGCCTTCTTCGTCGGCGCCGACGTCCATGGCATCGTCCATAACATCGTCCATCATCTCCTGCCTTTGATCCATAATGTCGTTCTCGCGTTCGAATTCCATGGCGATACGCTGAAGAGCAGGGAGGTTCATCGATCGGTTCATTGTGCCCAGGGCTTGAGTTGCGCCCTTCATGGCCGTCATCATCTGTTCGTTGGTGCGGTATGTCTGTGAGGGAACGCAAATGTCAGTTAGAAGACCCTCAAGAGCCAGACGTCTTCGAGACGTCGTACCTGGAGCCGAAGCGAGATCTTTTGCAGTTGACTGCGCATGCCGTAGAACTTCTCAATGTATCTGCCAAAGAACTCATCAGCATCAATATCAGACACTCATAGGCTTTGCCGTTGCTAACCTCCGTGTCCGGACCAGATCCTTGGCCTGGATCTTGCAAGCGCCCATCTGTCCCTTCTGAGCGCTCTGCTTGATCTGCGTGATCAACTGCTTCTCCTGCTTTTCCAACTTGACGCGAACCTGGTCGAGCTCCCTGATCGCCTTATCCAGCATACGCTGGTTCTTGCGCAGACGCTCCGCAGGCGTCATGCGCTTGCCGAACATGTACTCTAGGATCTACGTCGCGGGATTAGCAGGTGGGCGATGGCAGAGAATGGAGAATGGGTACGCATCATACGTTCATCGTGAGCGCTGGCGATGGCCGGTTGCTAGGAGATGGGGTGCCGTTGAGTCGGAGAGAGAATGAATAGGCGCTCAAGGATTCGATGGCAGCGACAGTCTTGGTATCGTAGAGAGGAGTAAGTGGTGGAGGTTGATTGATGTTTGGGTTGCCTGGCACTCACGTAACAGACATGGGTACGTACAACAGCTTGGCACGGCGTAACCAGGCCAAGCCGAACCGAGTTCCAAGGAAGTCACTGCTGCTCAGCGATTACGCTGGGAGGTCCGACCAGGTTCTCGCTCAGATGATTAGATAAGGAAATGTCGGCGGCGGCATTTTCCGACGTTTCTTTCCGGGCCAATAGGCGAAGCGCCGCGACAACGGGTGGTGGGAAATTTGCCGCTCCGCCCAAAATCATGCGCTGGGAATTCTACAGGTACATGACGAGCTTCCCTGAAAAACATTCACGACCTGGCAAAACTTCGCCGCCACCTTCCCAACCTATACCCTCTTCCTCCTTTCCATATTGTTGCTCGACCATGCTACTTCCACCATCGATCGATCGAAAATGAGTCAAGATTATTTCTCGAAGAAGGGCAAGGCCCCTATGGACCAGGAGGTCGAGAAGGACGATTCCGACACAACGTACCAGCCGGTGCCGTCAACGAGCAGGCCGCCGCAGTTCATGACCGTTGGATCCGGCTCCACCTCAGCACATGCAGCGCACCTCCAGTCTCTGCTCGAGAACGACTCGGGCTATGGCGGTAGTATCGCGGATGGCGATGCGATGACCTCTTCTGGCGACCGCCACATCCCGACTCCTGTCAATGGCCAGCTCTCCGAAGTTGACCGACGCAGCCAGGCCGGCGCTATCCACCAGCTGTGGTACAATGCACATAGAGTGACGCTGGGCCGCTCCATCAACAAGGTCATCGAGCTTTTGAAGGAGTTGCAGGAGATGAACGTCTCCTGGCCCGCGCACTACCCTTCAGTCCAGCGGACCGAGGGATCGCGACCCGCCCCTTCACACGCATACTCGACGATTGGCGAAGCTCCTGCGTCTGCCTCCTCGGTTCCCTCTTCCCCGACTGCTCCTCCAGCAATACGACGATCCTTTACATCGGTCGAGGCCCGCAACGATGCTGAGTCGAGTAAGGCTCAGGAGCGGCGTGCACCGGAAGAACCTCGACTGGTTACCCCTCAGATCGCCCAGGATTTCTCGATTCTCAAACTTGACCTCAAGCTGGGCTCGCTCCACCAAGCGGAGCTTGTCCATTCCTTGGAGAAGGGCTCCATCGCCTCGCTCCTCGACGGCAAGATCAGCTCTAGCATTCGACACTTGCTGAACCTCCGCGAACGAATCGAAGATACGTCTAGCAAGGTGCTCGTCACTGGTGACCTCAACGCCGGTAAATCGACCTTTTGCAACGCTCTGCTACGCAGAAAAGTCTTGCCCGAAGACCAGCAGCCCTGCACGGCAATCTTTTGTGAGGTTTTGGACGCTAGGGAGAATGGAGGGCTCGAGGAGGTTCATGCAGTGCACAGGGACGCCACCTACGACCGACACAACGAGAGTACCTACGACGTCTACAAGCTGGCACAGCTGGAGGAGCTTGTTGTGGACAACGAGAAGTATACCCAATGCAAGGTTTACGTCAAGGACGTCCGGACCATCGATGAATCGCTACTTAACAATGGTGTGGTCGACATCGCCCTGATCGATGCGCCTGGCTTGAACTCAGATACGACGAAGACGACGGCCGTGTTTGCCCGCCAGGAGGAGATTGACGTGGTCGTCTTCGTGGTTTCAGCTGCCAACCACTTTACCATGACTGCCAAGGAATTCATCTGGGCCGCCGCTGCGGAGAAGGCATACCTCTTCATCGTGGTGAATGGATTCGACAATATCAGAGACAAGAAGAGATGCGAGAAGATGATTCTTGACCAAGTCCAAGGCCTTAGCCCGAGAACGCACAAGGAGTCTTCAGAGCTGGTGCACTTTGTTTCAAGTAACGCTGTTCCTACTGCTCCTGCACCACCGGGTGGCCCTTCGGGCGACGGTAGTGGCAGCTCAAGCGGCGGAGGCGGTGGCGACGACCCTAGCGACGACCCGAAGGGCAAGGGCAAAGACGTCGAGAAGATTCGAGACTTTGAAAACCTCGAGCAATCCTTGCGCAGATTTGTCTTGGAGAAGCGCGCCAGGTCCAAACTGGCACCTGCAAAGACCTACCTGCTCAATATTCTGAACGACGTCCACGTCTTGGCTAATGTCAACTCAGAGGTCGCCAATTCCGAGCTTGATCGGGTCACAAAGGAACTCAAGGAGATCGAGCCTCAGCTCGAATCGAGTAGAAAGGCAACAGCGCAGGTTGGTGACGAAATTGACAAGATCACCGAAGAGACGTGCAAGGAGGTCTACGACTACACGCGGACAACTCTCAGTACGGCTATTGACCACGCTGGAGACAACAACCACGGCGTTCCTTACCGGGGTATTTTCAACGCGTTCGAGTACGCCGAAGAGCTGAAGGAAGCCATGATGTCTTATATACACGAGTCGGTTATCGCTTGCGAGGAGCACGCAAAATCGAAGACCGTTGGTGGCGTCAACGCCATTAAACAGCTCGGCATCTTACACCTTGGCGACGACTATCAGAACCTGGTATTCCGGCCTGATGTCATGTTCAAGAGAAAGCGCGACTCCATGGCTCGCAACGTGGACGTTCCTACCGAGTTTTGGGACTTTGTCGACTGGAACACCATTGTTCAAAAGCAGGAGAAGGTCGCCGGTACGGGTATGGCTCTCACTCTCGCGGGAGCTCTTGTTCCGCGCATGATGGGCAGTAGCGGTTGGTTGGACCACGCTTTGAGCGCGGCGAAGATTATGGGCAACGACAACTTGCGTCGTCTCATCGTCCCCGGTATCGTCGCAGCCGGTAAGTTTCTCGCTCTCACTGTTCGTTCATGAGCCAAAACTAACAAGTACTTAGCCTTCGCAGCTGCAGCCTACATTGTCAACCAGATTCCCAACTCGCTTCCCCACCGTCTGTCGACCAAGATTGCGGCCCAGCTGGAATCCGTTGACTATGTGCATACCAACTCGACGCGCATCTCCGGCTCAGTCCGTAAGGTCCTCCGCTACCCAGCTGATAATCTCCGTGTTGGCCTGGAGCAGTCAGTCAAGGACCTAGGCAAGCGGCGCGAGGAGACGCTCAAGGTGCGCCAGGAGAGCGAGGTCGCGCTCAAGTACTTTGGCAACCTCGTTCGCAACAGCGCCCAGCAGAGGACGGTGGTCGAGGGCGTCGACTTGGACGCACCGCCCCCGGGAGCCGTCGCCGCTGGCCTTCACTGAGATACCCTCTCCCTTCTCATCTCATTCCTTGTTTTTGTGGCAGGATACCTTACGATAGCATGGAAAACGGCGTTTCATAATTGGTGGTGAACTGGGCTCCCCTCAACCGACCTTTGTGGTCTTTGTACGCACCTATACCTGAGTTTGTTCCCCCTTTTGTTTTTGTGGGAATTTCGAAAACAGTGTGTAAAGAGGACACACGATGATAGGCATATACGTAGAGGCAAAAAAATTTACTTAATTCTCCGTACCTTACATCCTGATCCATCTGTTTGGCTGTGGCCACTGTTGCCATTGGACCAACCAGTCCAAAAGCGCGGCATAGTCTAAGGGTTTGACATAGTTCAAGCCTGTAGACGGCTGAAGGACGAGATGACAGGCCGAGCCCGGGCTCTCGAAAGCAACTTAGCGGTACGGCATCACTAAGAAGAAGCGAAAAGTTGCTGGAAGTGATATCGGCATCTCACAATCTCCGTCTCGACCCCGTTGCTTACCTAGGTCGAACGCTGCCGAGGTCCGTCCATTCCGGACTTATGGACCGGAGCCAGCTAGCGCCGGGCACCGCTGGGGGTCTCCTCGAACATCCCGACCCCCCGCTATTCCCTCTTGAGATCGGCATCTCTCCTTTTTGTAACTTCTATTAAACACTGGACAGCGGGACCGGGGGGGTATTTCACCCAATTCCCACAGGAGTGGACCCCTTACTTTGCCCTGCAGGTGGGCGTTCATTCTCGAAGAACTCTCCCGCTCCCGGTTGGCGATGGTGTCTGTGGAGTATGGGCAATTTTTTGTTGAAGAATTGTAGATTGGCTCCCGTAGGGTGCAGTACGTGCTGGCGCCTGACTTGTTATGTGGAATGTGTCGTTGGGCCCTGGGATAGGGAAGAAGGCAACGAGGCCTTAATCGATGGCGAGATGGAAGAGGGAGCTTTCCCGCTTTGACCCCTTTGAGAGCGGTTTTCATAGCCGGGAAAGAAAAAAACAACAAGAAGAAACAACAAAAAAACGAAATGGGTGTGCATCCTGCTCCAGCCTGCATGGAGGGATAGGGACAGGGTCGCTGCAGGTACTTTATCTGAGCTTTTAGCTTCTCCGTGCTGCACCTTTGCTTTGGCTCCTATCCAAGGCACCCGCCCCCCTATCAGATATGTCATTGATGGGATGAGGGAGATCGGAGGTTAATATGAGCTGCATCATCCGAAACGCTGACAATGCGACGTAGGGCAGGAGGATCACTTCCCATGCAGCTAGCTCCCCGTCACTATTCTAGAAACAACATGAGCGTCTTTATCCCTCTCTCCCTCCCACGTTTGGATTCCGATGCAAGACATTATTTGAGACACGCGATGTACCGTTCACCGGTTTCTCGGTGGTGGGACGGAGATTGACGATTCGGCGGCGATGAGGCAGCAGGAGAAATTATGCCAAAGGAGATTCGTCAAAGGTGGGCACGGGGCACGTGTGGTGATTTCCAACGAACCCCGACTTTGATTTCATTTTGGCCCTTGGCGTTGTCATTGGGCCATTGATAGACGAGAAGTGGTGGGATGGTGGTGGGTTGGGGGTCATAGCGCGTGAAGAGGAGGCCATCGGAAACGGAGACTGCCAAAATGTCCCTCACGATTGATTACCTTTGCCATGTGTGTTGTGGACACGGACTCAAGGGCGGTTGGACATGTTTCTGCAGCATCTGCTCCTCAGTTTTTTTTTTCTTTTCTTTTCTTTTCTTTTCTTTTCTTTTCTTTTACCTTGTCCCAAAATGGACGATGGCGGGTGAAGCAATCCGTGTGACGGGAGCGGAGGGCGATGCGGCGTTGTGTATTAGATGCGGCACTAGACAGGATTGCCCTGCCAAAAGGTTATGTGGGATAAGAATTGCGATCATTCGCTGAAGGATATATGTATCGCTGCCTAGAACTGTTCCCCCTGATCATCCGAGCCGATACAGTGTCAGAGTGGTATCGTTCATGTCAAGCTTTGGGTGTATTTTTGTTTGGGGGTATTTTTTGGCTCAGAGTTTTTTTTCCATCGAAAGGGTGCTCCATCCGATGGTGGTGCTCATTCGACGAAGATCAACCCGGCGTGGGACGAACTCTGCTAATCCCCCAAGTTCTATTTATGAGCTGCGTAACTAACTCTATGCACCTCTCTTCCCCGAGTCGAGTCGAGTCTATTGAGCCCGGCTCCAAGCTCACCAATTTGTTTCCCGGTGGTCATCTCTCGAGTTTGATAACGTTAGTAATTTGGAATGGCCGATTCAGCGGAGCCTGGAAACGTATTCGTCGCATGTCGGGACTTGCGACGCGGCATCTCGAATCAGTTTCAATATCCCGCGCTTATTGCATGCTATATTATGATTGACCCAAAAAAAATCACCAGTGCGAAGACGGCAAACGCCGGCAAGCAGGATCCGGACTACCGGCAGCAGGATTGGACGTTTCATCCCGTCCTCGTCGTGAGCCGTCTCTACGTGTCTCGTCTCGTCAGTCGATGTTTTGATCGTTGCCTTGACCTCTGCGACGTGCCGATATTTTGACAAATGGCGTCCCCTTTGTGCCCTCTAGCAACTTGACTAGCGGCGAGCGGTGGCGTCGACAACGGGAGACGGAAGAAGAAAGGGGTGTTTTCGCGTTTTCGCGTTTGATATCAGATAAAAACGGCCTCGTTCACCATCTTTGGTCATTGGTCACGTCTGTGGCGGCAAAAAACTTTGCATCCTCGCTAGCTGAGAAGCTGACGCCTAAACTTCTGCCCAGCGATCAGCTCGCCCATGAGAGCTTTGGCGCTGCTATGGAAGCCCTGTGCTTTTGCCGTCTCTCGGGATGGATGGTGGTCTGTGTTGTGCCTCCCAGGCTTTCAGAGCTGCATCGCAAACCAATGGCAACACTGCAATCGTGTGGTTGATTCGTGGTGGTCGTATCTGCGCTCCAAGCATTCCCGCCCCCTAAACATTTCTGGGCCGAGCATCCCAAGTGTTCGTTCCCCTAGCCCCCTGAAATGGAGAAGATCCAGGGGGAGGGGAGGGGGGGCCGAGAGCAAAGATGTCTGTCTAGTGTAGCTGCTGCTGCAGGACCAATGCGGGTGGAGATGCTAACTCTGGGATGGGGCGGAGATGAAATTTTGGAGCGGAGAGTGGGCGACAAGCAATAGTGAGAGGGAGAGAAGGGGGAGGGGAAAAAAAAAAGGAACAGAGATGCAGTGACATCCGTCAATGAACTTTGTTGCGCGTCCCGCCCATTCGAGTATAGGGTACAGATACCACTGTGTACTTACTATGGTACCATAGTACCACCGTAGGAGGTATCCGAACGATGGACCCTGGCCACCCAACCCAGGCAGGCATGGACCTGTCATCGCCTAACGTTCCTACGTTGCCAGAAGGGAAGGGCACTTGGGGGTTCCCTTGGTCGCCAAAGTTGTCCACCAAAGAAGTCCAATCGCTTCTCTTTCTTCTTCTCTCCCCCTTCTCTTCTGCCGTCAACCTTTGCGCGTCCTGGGAGCTGCGACATTGCGACTATCTCGCAGAACCTCCCTTATCCCACTTTTGCCGTATCTTTATCGTCGTTCTGCAATCTTGTCCCTTCGCTTCCTTCACATTCTCTTCGGACCCCTTGTTGCCTTGTCCCATCTTCACAAACCTTAGATTTCACTTGTACTAGTCGCATCCGATTCTTCATTACATCTTTTGTTCCTAGCGCTTTGCTGGCCCTGTCGGTCGATGCGTAATTACCTCCCTATCCGTTCATCTTACCCTACGTACCTATACGCTTATCTCCTTCTCCAGCACGCCGCCAACCCTGCGCTCCGGCTGTCCCATCCCACGCGTCGACCACCTTTGCCTGCAGCATCCAGCTCCGGTACAAACACAACGTCACCCACGCCCCCTCTGCGTCGGCGGCAAACACGACCAGTTCAGGCGTAGGCACATCAGACTAGATCGACTTCCCTCAGGGCCTCCACCGGAGAGAAGAGCATCCTCGTCAAGCCTATTCTCTGTCACCCGTGGCGCTCAAACACATACGTTTCCCACTTTCTATTTCCTGTCGCAATTCCGATTGAGAGACCACCAAATTTCCCTTTTCTTCTCCAACCCCTCGTCGCTGAACAAGAAGGGCCAGACACACGCTTTCTTCTGCCTGTGTCTTTTTTGTGCGTCGCCGCCCCCCTCTCTCTCTCTCTGTCGACGGAGACTTGTGCCCATGTGCGGCTCGCCCATGCCCCTTGCTGGCCTGCTCTACATGTCGCCGCCGCTGCCGCTGCTGCTGCTGTCGCCGCTGCCCTCAGCCTTACCCCTGAAAATCGTAACCGCCGTCGGTGCGGCCTGCTAAGCGACGAAATCCGCCCCCCTTCCGAACCACTTTTTGGCCCTCTGTCCCAGAATCCACCCGATTTCGCCCTGCGGTCCCTGGACACCAGCTCAGTCAGCTTCAGCTCCCAGCTTTCCAGCTTTCGATCTTGCGCGCGCGCGCATCACCCACCACGTCGCCGCCGACGAGGACAACGAAACGAATCGACGACCACCGAGTCCCTAAGTTGTGTCAACCGTAGCCCGCCAAGGCGACAGGGAGGATGTCGCTCAATGGCCTGGACGACCCCAAGGTCAAGGAAGCCTACGATGCTGCTGTTACTGAACCAGGAGGATGGTATGATCCCTTCCCCTTCTTGTTTCTCCACTGCCGTAATCCGAATCATCATCATCTCCGTGCCCTTCGCGATACTTTCACTCGGAGCCGTGCACCGGCCATCCGCCCGGCTCCCTCTACCTGCTTCTATCCCTGGAACCCCATGTCTCTCTTTATCTGCTGTCGCAACTAGATTTACATCGGCTGACCGACGTCATGAACCACTGTGCAATATAGGTTCCTCCTCAAGTATGCGAGTCGCGATGACGTCGAGCTGCTAGGTCGTGGAAATGGTGGCATTGTCGAGATACGGAACAACATCACCCAGTTCGAAAACGAGAACGAGGACAACTCGCCCTTGTTTGGTTTTCTGAGGTACCGCCGCCGGAACGTAATCATCAAATATCTCCCCGAAGCTTGTTCTCGACTGGTCCAAGGTGGGTTGTCTCTGAACTGCGGCGCATTATTCCGAGGTTTCCCCCATTCCAAAGGGAGATGAAGCTGACCGTGCCTCCAATTCGTCACTTGTAGCTCGTGTAACCGTTCATTTCAACGCTGTATGCGAGCGATTCGCGCCGTATAACACCGACTTCTCGATAGCCTCTGCAAAGGAACTCAAAGACACCAAGCTGTCGGCCGCATGCTCCCTTCACGCCGCCTCTGGCTCGACCTCGTCCTCGACAAGCTCCTTGCGACGGAGACGGTTGATGGAGATTGCCGAAGAAGAAGAGGAAGAACAGAGAGCAAGTAAAAGAAAGTCTACCGGTCCCGATAACCTGGCCGAGATTTCGGGGGAAGAGCCAGCCGACGCGCCAAAATCGCCTATTGAATGGCCGCCCGTGACGTTGAACGCCGACCTTGCAAACTCGCCGGAGGAGAGCAAGTTTTCTGCATCTTTGGAGCCGCCCGAGTTTGTTGGCGCCAGACCGCCTTCGCCTTGCAAATCTTTTGACGAGGGACGGCGCATGTCATCGCAGTCCCTGCGACCCGACCTCTATTCTTCAACGTCTTATACATACGGCAAGCCCCGAGTCAAACTTGCCCCACGACCATCTCTCGACGTTTCTGGCCGTGCTCGCACCGGAACCGCTCCTGTGGGGGCTGCTTTCCGGCCAATTTCACAGATGCCGTCTGGCTTCAAGTTATTTTCCAAGGGTTCCAAAAAGGGAAAGTCCAAGGAAAATACTCTGGATCCTTCCGAACCAACCCACTTGGACGAAACAACCGAAATCTCCTTGGCCGCCACTTCAACACCCCTACCCGACGGGGATCCCATTTCCCAGATTGATGAGCTCGTTAGGCCACACACGAGCTCTGGACGACCCACAACGAGCTCGGGCGCTTCAATTAAATCCGCGATGCCGTCCTTCACCACCACCTCCACGAAGCAGGTCATGACGCCCGAAAAGGCGCGTCTGATGAAGGCGATGCAACTGAGGGAGAAGAAAAAGATGATGAACCAGCAAACCTCCAGCATCCCAGTCGTCGATGCCCCTGCCGAGGAGGTGACCTCGGGAAAGGTCCAGCCTGCCACACACGTTGAGGAGATAAGCGAGCCCACACTTGCTACTGAACTTGATGACGACGACAGCGGCGAGAGACGACTCTCGGTATCAAAAGCCGACTCTGGCATTGTTGTTGACGCATTCTCGGCTTCCGAACACAACGACGGTGCCTCTGAGTTTACTCAGAGCGACTCTCATCCCGCCTCGCCCATCATGGCATCTTCCGAGCCTGATCACTCAACCAAGGCGTCATCGCTATCCGAGTCTACTGAAGAGACAGTAAAAGAGCTTGAGGAGGAGAAGCTAAATGACGAGGCCGGTACACACGACATACATGGCGAGGTTGAGCCTACAACCGAACCCGAGGTTGCCCCTGCCCTAACTGCGGAAGAGGCAGACTCTTCGGTTACTGCTGCTTCTGCGCCGATTGAGCCGGTGGCCGCTAGCAACGAAACACAAGAGGAGGCCGAGCCGCCCATTGAAGCTCCGGCTGCCGCAGTCGACGACGCCCCCGACGCTGTCACTGCTCCCGAAGTGAGCCAGCCCAACGAGTCCGCCCCCGTGGACAAGGAGCCGACTGAATCTGAGACTCAAGATACCCCCTCTACTGAGAAGGAGGAACCGCATGACGCCGCCCAGCTTGTGGAACATCAGAATGAGACTGAGAAGGTAGCAGTCATGGATAAACAACCAAAATCGCCCTTAAGCTTACCAATCTCCAAGTTTTCCACGAGCCCAACCCGGGCGAAGACGCCCGTCGAACCGAAGGAGACACAGGTCCAGACTGCTGTGTCGGCAACGTCGGAAGCATCGACCAGGTCGCCGCCAGCGCCGCACTCCCCTAGCCTGAAGGTTCCCCGGTCCAAGTTCTCGACACAGGATCTTAGATCAGCTGCAAGCGCGGAAGTGCCTACCATCGTCTCCTCCCAAGCAGATGCACCCGGCGAGCCAATGGCTGCCGCTGCCGGAGAACCCTGCGACGCCGATGCCCTGTCAGTGGACACGGAGCTCTCAAAGAGAAAGGCGCTTGTCGAACCCATTCGTACTGACCTGAACGCTCCGGACAAGGTGGCAGACAGCAATATCTCCGAAGACGAAGATTTGTTGGACGAGCTTCACTCAGCCACTGTCGAGCAAGCGCAGCACATTACTGTTTCTAAATCGCCCATCACACCAGTCTTCCCCAGCCCCACGCAGAGCGCTAGCAGGCCGACTTCGCGCGGCATTGTCCGCACCATCTCGAATCCCGTTCGCGGAAACCTCCTCACTCCAGCCGACGTGGCTCAGGCCCAGAACCAGAGATCAATCTCATCTGGCGCTGCCTTTCTACACAAAATCACACAGCAACAAGGCAGCCAGCACTTGGCCCCTAAACAACCGGGAAAGATCGGATCTAGTATCTCCCAGCGCATCAAGGCTTTGGAGAAGCTGTCCGCACACGCACCTGGAAGCACTGATGCGGAGTCGAGTAGCTCGAAGACCCCGAGACCTTCCTCGGCATTCTTCGCTGTCAAGAGGGGACCTAGCGTGAGAGAGCCTCCTTCTCGCTCCCCATCAGTCGTCGATAGAGCAAGTTCGCTCACTCGCGGTGGCAGCCCTGTGCCATCAGTAATGACGGACTCGCAAGAATCCTCTCCAGAGACTGCCAAGGCGAACCGTGGCAGATCAGGCTCAATGGCTAACAGGCTCTCGATGTTCGAGGTGCCCGGCAGCAACCCGCCAAGAGGACAGGCCGAGTCCATTTCCGTCACGGCGCGAATCGTCCGCGATCCCAGCCAGGTTGGCAAGGTGCCTGAGCCGCCCAAGAACCCTTCCGAATTCGAACGACTTGACCTCAAAGTGTCGCCTTTGGTTGTTGATCATCAGAAGGCCGAGCTTCCACTACCACCAGCCAACCTGGTACCAGTGGAGCCTTCAAAGGAGACTATTCAGGAGAGGAGACTGTCCAAAGAGAAGCGCCGCTCTCAGTCCATGGACCCCAACGCTGATGAAGATGAGGCGCCTCGCCGCTCATCCCTCAGCATCATGAAGGGCTTCATCAAGGATCGACGCAAGTCCCTCACTTCACCGTCTAATGAGGCTCTAACGGCTCCCTTGCCCATGTCACCCGGTTCCAGGTCGCCCACGAGACCACCGTCGACTCACCAGAACTCCTCTGGCCTCGGCCGTCGGCTGTCCATCAGCAGCCGTCGGTCTTCGACCAGCAAGGACAATGATGCGAGCGGACTCTTGTCCCCATCAACGTTCACTGAGGGCAGCGGATCTGGTGACGACAGTAAGTCGACAAGCAGTGACAAGAAGATGGGCCGCGCAGGTCGCTTCATGCGCCGTCTCTCCTCGTCCCTCAGCAGCGCGGGTCGAGGTAAGACCATGACCCCTACTGCCATCTCTCCGACAGTTCAAGAAGAGGATGCCTCTGAAGTCGCTCGCCTCCAGCAGCCCACTATTGAGGCGTTCATGGGAGACGTCAACGTCCAGTTTCCTGATAACCTCTTGTGGAAGCGCCGTAGCATGTGGCTGGACTCTCAGGGCTTTTTGATCCTAAGCACCGTCGCTGCCTCAACCGCTGTCAAGGACAAGCAGCCTACTGGCGCTGGAGTCAAGCGATACCACCTTTCTGACTTCCGGATGCCCTACATTCCTGACATGGAGATCCAGGAGCTGCCCAACAGCATCTGTCTTGACTTCGTCGAGGGCTCGGGCTTGCAGGTTGCGTGCGAAGATCGCGCCGGACAGATGAATGTACTGCACAGTAGGTTATCCAAAGGCTTGGCAACCCTGGCTTATAACTAACACCTTGCAGTTCTTCAAGACGCGCATCAGAGCCACAGCTCGTTCGGCCAGTAAACTCATCACCTTATCGTTAACCTGGGATCTTGTTTTGCCCAACCTTTTCTATTATACCCAAACTTTTTCAACCTTTCCTAAAACACCAAAACTAGCCGGCAAATCCGCCTTTTCTTTTTGTCAACATACCTTCTGGCTATCGATCCCAAGCCCGTATTGAGGGCTACTTCGCATGGATCATGGCTGCTACATTCACAGCTCTGAAAAACTCCACACTTGAGCAGCACCAACACCTGAGACGATGCACATTGCTCATCTACCTGCACCCCCGCACAACACGCCTTCTATTAACAGGCAATAATTCTATGGCCCAACGCCTTCCACAGACCTTCTTGTGTTTTCATTATTTTTGCACTTCGTTTCAGTCAGGAAATGATACCACCTTTGCATGGGGATAGTTTAAGTTGGAGAAGAAGAAGAATAAGGAGAAGGGTGCGTTCCGGAGCCGGCCGGCGGAAGTCTGAAGAAAAACATCCAACACCTAGTCGGCATCTCCATATGGAACATTTCTTTCCGGAGAAGACGAACGACAGATGCAAGGGGTGTCAAAAGGGTTTTATTTTCTGCCGCCGACGACGATAAGGACCCCGATTTTGAGTTGATTTGGCGCGTTCGATACCGCCTTTGTAGGAGATACTTTTGCATGTACATACTACCTCACCACCACCTACCTCGGCGGAATAGCAGCGAGGGGAGAGTTTGGTCTGGTTGACTTTTGTTCTCTCTGCTGAGGCGTCGAATGAGATGCTGATATCTGACTTGACAGCTTGCAGTGCACATTCATGGTGATTGATGAATTACATGATGTTGATGTTTGGGGGGAATAGCTTCGCGTTAACTTCGCACAAGGTGAGCAAGTGACTTCTCGCTAGTACATACATGGGTGGCCAATGGTGCTCAGCGCGTCTGCCCCGCGGGATGGTCGCTCGAACGTAACGGCTTAACATGGGCGCGGCGTCTCACGCTCGCGATACCACGAAGCTTCGATCAAGGTGGGTCAAATGAAGTTCTCTTGGTGTTGTACTATCGAGCACCTACCCATCCTCCCTCCTGCTTCAGGGTGTCGTATCGGGTCCTCGTTCATTCTGGGATCTCTGTATTCTGCAATCAATCGTTTCCTGGGTCAGCGATACCAGGCGTATCCATCACCATCGAACTCCTCCTTTCTAACACAGGCGCAGTCGAGGTAATGTGTTCTGGCTCGCTTTCATGATAGTCCTTCCCGGCTCCTTCCTCTGGTCGGTTCGTCCGTTCTTCCTTTGTAGAACGGATCCATTTTCATCCATTCAGACTCGTTCAGACGAACGGGTTGTGTCTGTAGGATGTTGGTAAGAAGTTCTGGTTGTTTGGTAATTGAGGGTTCACATACCAGATTCGAGTACCTCGATGAGCGTCAGGAGGTGTTTGGAATACCTTGCCAGCTGCGTCTTCTTGTGTTTGAAGCTAAACCGACGCGGAATGCTTGGATTGGAGAGTGATCGACCGTAGGGGCCCGGAGAACTCAGTTTTGGCCGTGGCGCTCCGTCTCGCGACGCTCGTTGCGGTTGCGAGCAGTCAACATGCCGGAATTCTGCTCGTAACCGTTGGCGTCGCCCGCAGCCTCATTGAAGCCAACGCCCTCTTCGACGGCCGCGCGGCGGCGGGCCTCGGCGCGCTCCTCGACGGTCTGGGACAGCGCGGCGAAGCGACTGCGGAACCAGGGGAACCAGCCGCCCTCGGGGACGAACTGGCTGCGGAGCATGGCGTCCGTCATGTCGTCGAGGCCGTCCGGGTGGGTGAAGTCGCCGCCGTAGTACCAGTAGATGCACGGCGCCCAGCAGCAGAACATGGAGGCGACGAGGAATGCGACGGCGACGCCGCCGGCGATGCCCTTGAACCACTTCAGAACCCCGAGCTGCTCGCCGTAGGCCCAGGTCCTGAAGAACTCTGTTGTCTCGGTGGGGGCCATTACTGCGATGGTCGAGGTGGGCATCACGTTGGTGGCGGTGGGGGCTGGGAGGGTGGTTGCGATGGAGGCGATTGTGTTTGTGTTCTCGGAGAGCCAAGGGTTGAGGCCGAGCCAAGGGAGGAAGAGGTTTTGGAACGACATTGGGGGGCTGGGTCGGGGGAGGTGGTTGCCAGTCGAGCGATGGGGGTTGACAGGCTGCGTCGAGGGAGTTAGCATCGTGGGCGCGAGGAGGACGGCTCAGCGGCGCGTGAATGGGTTTGACATACGGGGTGCTTGCACATGATGCGGCGACAACGCTGGACTGGCGGTTTGTAACAAGTGATAGCTAGAACAGGAACACTTGAATCTGAGCTGTGTACTTGGTGAGAAAGATAGTTCCGGGCCATGGAAGGGGTGAATCTTGCAACTTACAGCCTCTTGAGAGACCGCCAACTTTACTGGTTAGAGCTGGAGAAAGGGAATGATCCGGATGGGCTACTTTGGAACGCAGAAGGCAGTTGTGTTTACCGTCAGAGCTGGTCAACGGTTTATGATGGTCGATGGACGACAAGAGCGCGCGATCGCCAAGGGCGTTGATGTTCATTGATGGTGAAGAAGCGGGGGAGATAGGAAAACCACGTAGAAGTCTGTGAGAATTTCTGGATATCAGACTTTTGGAACCTTTTTGAAAGAGGCATCCACTGAATAGCAGATAGAAGAAGGCGCTGGAGAAAGGATAGGGGTTAGGCTGGAAAGAACTGGCAGTCACGATCTTGGGCACAAGAGACAGGGTCGACCTTGTGGCACCTGCCTACGTCTTTCTTTCTGCCTTTGAACAGGACTTTGAACTTGGTTCAATCAGACATGTGTTCTCCACTCAAGCCCAGAACAGTTCCATCAAGCAAAAGAGTCTTGCAACAAAAGCATATCCAACATCAATAGCTATTTCACAAACCGCTGGTTCTCTTCCAAAAACCCCAAGATGGCCTCCCACGCAACCCCCCTCCTCATGCCCGTCTCATCGTCCCACGACGAATGCAGGCCGACGAGCATGCCCGTCCGTCTCTCGACCAACGGCGCGCCGCTGTGGCCCCAGTACGTCCAGCAGGTGTGCATTAGCGCCCCGATCTCCGAGTTGTCCTGCGGATCCTGGCCCTCGGCGCAGCCCCTGAAGGTCCCCGTGCTGAGGTGAAGCACGCCGTAGTCGGTCTTGGTGCCGGGGTTCGCGGCTTCGAGGTCCTCGCTTCCCGGGTGGCCGACGCAGATGAGACGGGTTTGGACGGGTGGCGGGGTGGGTGAGGGTGTGATGAACGGGAACGTTGGGGATGGGGTTGCTGCTGTTGATGATAGGGCCGGTGATGGTTGGGCCGCTACGATCTTCAAAAGAGCCAGGTCTCGTTTGGCATCCCACGCCAGAGGCTTCGCTTCGACGACCTGGCCTGAGGCGAAGAGGAGCCAATGGATTTTGTCAGAGTCGAACTCGTCGGCCGTTTCGGCTATGCAGTGGGAACAGGTGAGGAGGATGCCGCCGGGAGAGATGCAGACAGCCGTGCCGGCCTCCTCCTGGGCAAAGACCAGAGTTGCCATGACTGACGGGGTGAGATCTTTGCGCTCCATGGCACGTGGAATTACCACAGGCGTTTCTACAAGTAATTGGCGCTTCTTCAATAAGAGTCGGAGGTCTGTCTTGCTGAGGTCTTTCACTTTGAGATTTGACCCGAGTATCTTTGGTAGTTGTCTTATAGCGTCTGCTCCGTTGATGGTGGTACTGGTGGTAGATAGAACCGCGTCGTTGCTGGTTTGAGATGATATGGAAGAGGCTGCTGTCACCTTGGCTAGCTTCGCTCCTTGTCTCGTTCGCCTCGGCGAGATAATTCCTGGCTGGGATGCCTTTTTCATGGTAGTGAAGGATCATATAAAAAAAAAAAAGTTTTTTTCTTCTAATAAGAAAACATAAAAGAAAGAGGGAGAAAAGAGCCGGGGAGATTTATTGAGGACCAGCTCTGCAGAAAATCAAGGTCAGTAGCTCGCGGTTGGAACCTTCGTTTGCAGCTTGTGGTGAGCTTCGGATCTAAAGAATATAGGTAGTAAAAAGATGGCGGTGAGATTGCTGCCTAAATCTGCCAGAGAACCAACCAATGCTAGCTTCACTAGGGCTCAGCCACCACCCGGAATCAAAATCAAAGAGGGTATCTGCCATTGATCTGTATCATCGCCAGAGTTACACAGACCGCCGTCTGTATTCACTGGTCAGTGACCTGCTTCTCCGTCCACTCATCAATCAGGGTCTTGTAATCCTCGGGGCCGTATGGCTCAGATGCCTCAGCGATCATGCCATTCTTCCTATACACCTTCAACCCCAGATCGCCCACCAGTTGGTCAATGTATGGAACGGCATCGAAGACGAAGTCGGGAAACTTGTCGCCATGTCCGGCAGGATACCGCCATTTGCAGAATCGGCTATGGAGAGCAGTCTCGTACCGCAACTTCTGCAATGCCTTGGGATCGGTCGTTGCCTCGCGGACAGAAGGAAGTTGATCATGGAAGTAGGCATCGATCCAAAGCGACTGCACGTGGGAGATCATTGCCACAGTAAAGTGCATCAAGACGCCCGCGAAAGCAATATCTCGGTGCGCGAGAAGCTTGGAGGACGGAGGCACTATGAAGCGGTGAAGGACATATGGTGTGAGCGAAGTGTACGGGTTGACGGCTTCGGTCGTCGAGATGCCCTCGTCCTCCACCAGCGGCTTCATCTTCTTGTTCTGGACGGGCTGGTCCTTGAGTCGCGGCCAGCGGTCGAAGATCTCCTTATCGATGGCTTTGACCATCTCGGCGGGAGGGAAGCTTTCAGCAGAGGGCGCGTGGGGGATGCCGAGCTCCTTTTCGATGCCCTCGGGCAAAAACTTGATGGGTTGGAACTGCTTCCATCCGGTGGCGCAGCAGAGGGCGTCTGACTGCAAAGACGACCCGTCAGAGAGATGCACTGTGCTCGATGACAGCCTCACAAGGTCGGCAATGTGGACGTCGACTGTTCCGTTGCGAATGAGGTCGAAGAAGTCTGTCTCGTAGTTCAGGATGGAAAAGCTGGACGCCGTGAACATGGCTTCACTCCAGGGCTTCAGCTTCTTCAATTCAGGGTGCGAGTCGAACTTGTTCAACGTGATGACGTCGTTGCCGAGGACGCTCCAAAAGTTGTTGGTGATGCCACGGCCGATTGCCGTGCCGTGGTAGAAGTTTCTTGTCTTGACGTATCCGTCGGCGTCGCCCCATGAGCAGGGGCTGAACCAGGTCAACGCTCGGGTGTGGACAAGCTTCTCGAGCCACTTCTTCAAAGGCGTGACGTATGGAGGGGCCATCCAAACGGGACCGTGTCCCGACTCTGCACCCGATCAGCACGTGTGTGATGTCTACAGGAATGTGTTTAGTCACCTCTGATGACCCAGTTCACCTTGATGCCCTTGGTCGCGTAGGCATACACGAGGTCCCACGCTGACTTGGTGCCGCCGAAAACCGTTACAGACTTGGCCGAGTCGAGAGTGTCGGCATGCTGGAGAAAGTCCTTGCCATGAAAGATGGGGGCGCCGAACGTCTCCTGGCCCTCAAAATTGGGCAGGAAGGCCTCGGAAGTGAGACCGGTTGCGATCACCAGCTTCTTCGCAAGTACCTGGAATTGCATGCCGTCCTTGCCATTGAGGACCGTCAGGATCCAGCCGCCGTTCTCTTGGTGCTCTGCCGAAAGGAGCTTGTGCTGGAAGCGGATCTTGTCGAAGATGCCGAACGTCTCAGCGTACTTGGTCAAGTAATCGTGCAAAACCTGGCCGGGGATGTGCTGCCCGGGCAAGATGCCAAAAGTTTCGGGGTCCATGGGGAAGTCGGGGTACTCGTAGGTGCCTAGCATATTGTTGCTCTTCAGCCCCGGATAGAGACGGTGCTCGGCCCATACTCCGCCAGCGGACGAGGCTTGCTCGAAGAGCGCCAGCGAATTCTCGGGGTGAAGCTGGTGGTGAGTCTTGGCCGCAGCCAGACCATACCATCCTGTGACGGCGTGTCAGATCGCAGCCTTGTGAGTGAGTCGGGGTGCTTCTTACCTGCCCCAATGACGACGAAGTCGAGAGTATCCATTGAAGACGGTGGAGGTGACTTGCAGGGATGTTGAAGGAGGTAACACCGGCTCCCAAAGTAAACCGGGCCCTGGGACCAAGACGGATGATGGAAAAGAAGGAGTGGCAGCCGAGAGAGCGAACGAGGAATGAATGTGGTAGGTAAACCTCGAGCCGAAAGGAAACGACGGAGGCGGGAAAAAGGGAAAAGGTGACAAGCTGCCCCTCTGCCTGTCTCAAGATGCGAATAAGCACTACTGTACTGTAGAACTTCGGTCAGGAACCCACACCCTGCGGATAACGGAAGAGGATGGGTCTTTTGGGACTTCTGGGCCATCCGCATCCGCACCCGGAGCTTGCGCTGGGCTGTCTCTTTGCATCCTCCCTGGGAATATCCGTACATACACAGTACACTACTACGTAGAGTACATGGGGTATGTACGTGCAACATCGGAATACACCCTCTCGAGGAAGCTGATTCGCCAATGGCAGGGGGCGTTGCATGGAGCCCTGTCTTGTCCTGTTCCACCTCCTTCGGCGCATCCACCCGTTCAACCCAACCTCAGATCACTGCCCAGTTCTTGCGTGCGCGGACATGGCGACTGCGAAATAAGACATAGCGTGAGATTTCCCCTGAGATTCCCCCTGAGTCGTTGCACAGAGGCCCACGGAATCTATCAAGCTTGGTCCACGTTGAAGGTGTCCTGGCGTTGGGACATCGCCGGGGATCGTTCCCCGGAAGGCAATGGAGCAGAAAGGATCGCAACCCACGGAACGGCCACAGTCAGCCATCGGGAAACAGCAGGGTCGTTGACTCGTCACAAGCGGAGCACAAATGCTCTTTTGGCAATGCCAAGCTGGGTAGACAAAGCAATTGGTCGACAATGACAGATTTTTCTTCTTCTTCTTCTTCGCGTTCGGCCAATGCTTGACGGACCCAACCGCTGCGTGCCCAAGTTTGCCAGATGTTGCGACATGGCCATGTGGTGCTGAAGAACGTGCTGCCAAGCGAACGGGGGGCAAAAGCCGTTGCGGCGCGAACGCTCATTCATGGGGGTTGAACCTAAAAACCTTCCGTGCAGCACGCAACAAAATCCCCGCTAACTCAACTTGTCAATCCTGTCAATCCCAAATAGGAAATCAGCTTCGTCCCCACGGACCCATCCAACGTCAACCGATCCCTTCTCCCTTCTTTCTCGCCCACTGACCCGAAGCCTCAGCCAAGCGATATATGAAGTACCCAAAGTGGCTCAGGATGGGCCCCATGTGACGGTGAGCACCGTAATCTCACCTGAGACCGTTTGCCTCCAGCATGACGCTGGGTCGAAGAGGTCACGCTTGCAAGCTTCGCAATCAAGGCCAGACGTGTTTGTTTTAGAATCCAAAGGTGCCGTTCAAGGCCTAGTCATCAGCTTTGGTTGCTAAACAACCTACTTCCCAGGAACCCTGATGGGGGTTTCCTGGATCAAAGTAGTTGGGTGACCAGTAGAGGCGGGTCTCTTGACGAAGAACTGATGCAGGTAATCAATGAACGATTCGTTGCGTCGCGACAACCACGGACATTCCACACAGGACAATATCCGCCGAATCTCTCCACGGCGTGACCCACCTCCGTGTTACAGGGTAGACTCACGAGTCACGATCCGCCATCCACACTATCCAGCCAACGCCGATCCGTACGGAAACAATGTAGCCACGGCATCGGACAAGAACTAATGGATGTCGCTTCCGGGCTCGACTTGAGGCGGGCTGTGTTCTTGACTGTCACCAGCCAATGAGTCCCTCACAAACCACCCAAGTGACTCGGCTTGGCTGCGAAGATTCGAGAAAAACCACGCCAGATGGCACCCAGTTTGAAGCATTTCATGTTGTTCAGGCCGTAGACAGCCGCAGACAGCTCCTGAGGAAAACCTCGTTGCCATCGGGAGATGGACTTGTCCAGTCTCAGGAGGGCCACCCATGCACTGCTATTAGGCCGGTGCGGAGACCTTTCAAATTCCAATCCAAAACCCACTGAAAGTCAAGAAACACCTCAAATGTCGTCGTCTCCCGAGTCTCATTGGTTGCCAATCGAGAAGTCCTCGTGGTCCTATTGAGACGTTAGGTGCCCAAGGACAGGGATCTGGACGCCCAGCCTCGACAACCATAGGAGGCAGGACGCACACTTACTTACGGTGGGAGTGAGTGCAATAGCCACTCGTGCAACAATTTCTGGGGAAAATGAATCGCCCGAATCAACTGGATGTCGGCATTCAACCACTTCGGCATGTGTTCTGCATGTGGGACGTCAACATGCAGGCCAACGGTAGAGAACAGCGTAACCCAGCGGCTTACCGGGATGGATATGCAAGTGTCAAAAGACGTCCAAGCGGCCAAGCGGCCAAGCGGTTAAGCCCCGAGATCACTTCCGATGCCCCTCTGCTTTGCTCCTTTTCTCAATCTCTTCCACGTTCTCGGAGGAGCTTCTCTGCTAGATCAAGGTTTGTCATCACCGACTTGGCCAGCCTGTCGTCTCCTGTGCCAAACACTTGCGGCAGCTTACCCTAGATTCGCTGGTTATTTACCTTGTACTGCCATATTGAAGGGTGTACGCATTCACACACTTTTTTCACGGCAAATTCCACACGCCGTTCATGTTGATGAGTTCCGCACGTGGACCTGCCGATGGAGACTGCGATTTGCACACGTTCCGTATTGAGCACCCCTGTCGCTTGCCCCTACATGGAAGGGCTGCAAGAGACTGCGATCTGCAAAGCTGCATATCCATGGCTGTTAACCATTCCTGAAGGATCTTAACAGAGGAAACCCGCCGGTACTCGCTATATACTCTGCCGGGTCCGCTGGCGCTATTCTCCCGAACGGCGCTTCTCTTCTGAGTGATGAGTTCCCATCCGCTATCGTCCTCATACGCACGTGGGTTGCTCGGTGTCATGATATCGACATGTCCGACTTTACGACAGAAGCATTCACGCTTCTTGGCGTAGCTATTGGTGTCATCTTCCTCCGGACCTACGCACGGGTCAAAGCCGTTGGCATCAGTCATCTGCAGGCAGATGACTACCTCATGCTTTTCGTCGCGGTAAGGCCTCCTGTGTTGACGCAGTGATCTGTTTGTCCAGACATTAACGTAGTGGACAGGTTACATACTCCGCCGAGACTGCGTTGGCGTACAGCGTAGGAGCCTATTGGCGCGGCCTTGCGAACAATGGCATGACGGATGAGGAGAGGAGAAATTTGGACCCCAACAGCGAAGAGTTTATGCTCAGGTATGTGGCCCAGCATTGTGTCGGCGTATAAGCTCTTGGTAACATTGGACAGGGTCAACGGGTCAAAGACCCAGATCGCGGGATGGATCACCTACAGCTGCCTCGTGCTCTGGCCCGCCAAAGCCGCCATGTGCACTTTTTACGTGCGCCTTACTGTCAGTGATACTGATCTGCCGCCCCTTCGCATCCAGAGCTGATACAACGTAGGAAGGACTACACAACTATCGTAAACGAATCGTTTGCGGCTTCATTCTAATCGCGGTGACGTGGCTGGCGGTGTTCTTCTCCATCATCTTCAGCTGTCATCCGATGCACAAGAACTGGCAGATCTACCCTGACCCAGGCAGTACGTTCAAGGTCTAGTCAAATACTGGAAGAAGTACTTGCTAATGTGAAACCAGATCTCTGCCAGCCGGCCATTTCGAAAATCAACATCCTCGTCACCGTCGTCCTCAATGTCATCACAGATCTCTACCTCCTGAGCATACCGATTCCAATGCTGTGGGGTGCGCAGTTGCCGTTGAGAAAGAAGCTTGGCCTCATTGTGCTGTTCTCAGGAGGTATTTTCGTGACCATGGCCGGTATCCTGCGATGTGTTCTCATCATCACGGTATGGCTCGAGCCTCTTTCTACCCCTTTTGGACCCTTGAACTGACGCGCCCGCCACAGAACCCCGTCACCGGCGCACAGCAAGCAGGCTCTTGGGCCGTCCGAGAAACCTTCGTTGCGATCGTGACCACCAACATCCCGATGATTTTCCCACTCGTCCGCCGCTGGCTCACTCCCGTCTTTGGCTCCATCACAAACACATTTTCGCGAGGCACCAACAACAAGTACGGAAACTCGAAACGGTCGGACCTACCGGCCCCGGGGAGCATCAAGCTCGGAGACGTCACGGACGGCAGCAGCAGCGGTAACAAGAAGAAGGGCCGTCAGCCGTTTAGCCAGTATCCCATCACCGAGTTCACCTTGTCCGGGAGTGAGGAGCACCTCAACAAGTCGCCGCCTCTGCCCGGCGGAATTAGCAAGAATGTGGAGGTCAGGGTCGAGGAGTCAAAGAGGGATATTGGGAGTAGGGGCACGGGTAGTATGGAGAGTAGTATGGAGAGAGGGGATGCCTACTTTACGGTTAATATCAATGGAGTAGGCGATAGGACGTCAAAAGCAACAAGAAGCAAAAGTCACAGGGGGAGTATGAAGTCTGCCTTTGGAGGAGGGGAAGACAAACAAAATGGGAGCTACATATGATCCAGCAAGACATAGCGGTTTCCACATGGCTCGATTTCCATCCCTGAGCTAAGAAGGTCAACAACACACGCGCACCTCGCACTCAAACCGTATCTTGGAATGAGGGTCGTCATTGTTTTCCCTATCATGGCTGTCTAGACGAGCGATCGAATAGTAAGCCGCAAGAGGTTGTTGGAAGAGGTGTTCTAATAAATATGGAAGACACCAGAGCCGAAACGCTTCAACCAAGTCCAGACAGGCGTAGTGCACCCATCCGCACACCGGGCCATAGAGGGTCAGAAGAAG
Source organism: Colletotrichum incanum (assembly GCA_001625285.1). NCBI lineage: Eukaryota > Fungi > Ascomycota > Sordariomycetes > Glomerellales > Glomerellaceae > Colletotrichum > Colletotrichum incanum. Next base: position 185,222 of record LFIW01001529.1, read on the forward strand.
CTCGGGGGCGGAGGGTTCGTTCTTGGCTGCTTGGAACGTTTTCAATTTCTTCAGACAATTTAGTTTCCAAGAGTTCAAGACCCATTTTTACTGTATTTGATCATGTAACATACTAGCCTTTTGGGTACTGTGGTCTATTGAAGAAGCCTGAGCCTGAAGCTTATAGATTTCCTTTGATTCCTGCAATCGCTGAACTCGAGTCAACATAGCCGCTACTACTACTTCCTGGATCTCAGCCCCTATGTTATGCCCGGCAGTACCCGCACAGCCTCATCCCTTCCGCCGTCAGCAGTAATCCACTGGAATCTGCTGTATTTCTGCAGAAGCACTCATTGCAGCGACACCGTGGGTGTTGAGACCCGCCGAAAGCGACATAACGATCCTCAGGTGCGACGAACCCGGCCCGCAGGTTCGGGTTCCTCGCCTGGCGGCTAAGACGAAAGGGGCTGGGAAGCAAGACGCAAGAGGGGGGCGACGGGGACGGAGTCGGTCGTCTTCGGCGCGGCGGTGTTGGGGGCAGAGCTGCGAGGGGGTCGTCTGGGATGTCCGGCGAGGTAGATGTCGATGGCGAGTGAGGGGCTGAGATGTATCCTGGCGTGTCGAGGCCGTGAGGGCGGAAGTCCAAGGGAGATATCGTGCTGTCGGGAGAGTAAAATCTTGATGCGAGAGACTCTGATGCCGGCGTGGGTGAAGATGTCCCTGGTCCTTCTCTCGTAGATTGATCAGGGAACGCGGATCGTGTGCTGAGATCGCTCTCGATGCTGGGGATGATGTCGGTGAATACATCCTGATTCGATTCGGAACGTCGTACATCTCTCATAGCGACTCGGAAACAGCGTGGCGAGTGAATTTGGAGCTGGCTCTCTCGGTACGGGGGGTCGGGAGGCCAGTGAACAAAGGATACCGTGCCGTGATGGAGGCTGGCATCGTCATGTACTGGTGGTGGGTACTCAAAGGCCGAGAAAGGAAGTAATTGATAGAGCCTTTGGGGATCAGAAGGTCCAAATGGCGACATAGTTCCGTGATGGAAGTGACGAGGAAGTGGTGGGGGGTTATCGGTCGGGGAGAATAGTTGTGGGTGGCGATTGCGGCGGTGATGGCGCATACTTGAGGGGTTTTTAGGCATTGAAGTAGAGGAGATCTCTACTGAAGATGCTCAAGAGACTTGCCTGGTTGCTAGAGACAGGCACTAGACGACTTGTGAGCTGGCTGGGGAAGAATCTATAGAAAATCGCGAGATAGGTCGGGGAGACACTGACGGTCTGTTATACTATGACCTCTACATATGGCAGTGAATCAGAGAGCATTAGGGTTTGTGAGAGACACATGGCAGGCCAGGAGTCGATTCAAGCTGTCAAGGTCACCTGGCAGACTTCTTCAAACAATCACATAACGTTTCCGTGGAAAATCAGTTTGCGGGTGTCACATGGACCTGAGACTCAAGCAGGTGAAACACAGTCATGTTTGGATTTGGGGACCAATTCGGCGAAGCGGGCAAAACTGATCTGTAAGTGGTTCCTAGTCACAAACAAGTGTCAAAGTTCAAGAAGGAACCCAGCGAGAGCATGTTGACTATTAGAGATGATTTTACCTTGCCCTTTGTGAAGCAAAAGGGTTATGATCAAGATAAACTCTCACGACCTTCAGTAGGACTAGTCAACCTGCTGATCAACCTTGTTTGGAGTGGAAATCGAAAAGAATCAAGTAAAGTGTCCTGTGCGAGAATGGGAAAACCGGCCGATTGAATGTTCTAGAGCAATGCTGCGCTACTTGATATCTGAATTGGATGTGACTTAGTTGAAGAGTATATCATAGGGTCGCAGTGGCAATTTGATAGACGCCAAACTTGAAATCCTAATCACCTCATCGCCCGCACCGGAGTGCACCTTGGCTATGTCGCAGCCAACAAAGCGATAAGCTCCCTCTCACTATCCCGCACCCACTACGTCTGGAATATACCCAGAACCTATAACCAAGAGCAGGGCAGACAAGGATCACATGATCGATCTCCACCTGAACAACTACGTGTTTTCAGGGGTTCTGGCGGCTCGACGGCAAGAAATACGCCCCTGGGATCGACGACGAAACCTTCCACAACGACAAGGCGCTGGGAAAGCTCCTTTAGATTATCCGTTGCTAGGATGTTGGAAGCCTTATCGGTTCTTTTTTCCTTATTTTCCCTAGTAGGTAACTCGAATCAAAGTGACCAGCGTACCTTGTCATCGTCGCCCACCAAGCTGATATAGGTGTCAACAGCGCTCCATCCTTCCACATACGACCATACCCACTGGAAAACTCGGGATCCCGTCCGCTCTCCCATAGATAAGCCAGTGAGGGCCGGATTAGTAGTTGAGTCGGTGACGATCAGCGAATACCTGGTGTTGTATGTTTTTGTTTTTATTCTCGCTCACTGTGAGATTTAAGAATGCCCTTCAAGCTCTGTACTACTACATATTATCAACATCGCCTAAATTTGAAATGGCTGGCTGGTCTGAATGAATGGGTCTTACTTCTGATAACGCCAAAGACTTAATCCTGTCTGGGTGTAATACATGCTCCTGACCGCCAACGTAGTAATGTTTTAGCATCATTGTTTTTCTTTTTTTCTTTTTAATGTTGTGTAAGTCTTTCTAGTATTTTATGTACTTAATCAGAACATGTTTGCACACGGAATGTCAAGTTAAGGAAGTCCAGTGCGTGGGAGACCGCGGGATGTTAAGCCATTTAGGATTGCTAGTTCACGTTCAGTCCCCGGCAACTATGTGACATATTTTGTTCGATATCTTGAATCTTAGATCCAAGTGGTGGAACACAAGTTTCCCATTTCCACCTTGTAAACTAATTAGTTCCACTTTCTTATCAACCTCGTGATGTTCTCACGAGGACTTCTGAGCTACCTTGAAAACTTTTCAAATGATTACCTTGCTGGCCTTCGAAGTATTGTCCAACATGTTCTTCAGGTTCGCCTCAATTCCTATATGTATTGTTCCATGCAAACTTTAGCGTCTTCGCGTCAATGAAAGCAAAGACATGTTAGGCTGAAGCAGACAAAGGCGACTTGTTCGCTTGCAAACGGTACTTTGTCTTGTGACAGTCTACTTGTTATGTAAAACATTATGATAATTCTCATTCATAGAGTTAACAGTATCTCTGGCGGTATTCACAGCATTCGAGTACTCCTCACCAAGTAGGAAAAACAGAGGTGACTGACTACATGATATAGCTATATAGCAAAACGTAAAGATGTCTAGGTTATGGCACAACTGTCCTACATTCTGCGACTAATTATGTCTTCAGTGACCATGTACATTCGGTTTGTTTCCTTGTTGATGTGCGTTCTTGTAATCTTCCGTCTCTGATAGTGGCGTGCCTGTCTCTGTTAAGTCCCATTCCAGCATCTTGTCAAAATCGCGACATGTGTGTTTCGACGTCCACGTTGGAAGTGCTCGATCATGTTCCTCGCTCCATTGGTAGTTTAGAGGGGTTAGATCGCTGTGGCATTTGAGTGCCTGCCGCAAATGGTCGATGCAATGATCTACAGAATCGAAGAAATCATGTCAGATACAGTTCGGTGGCAGCTACGGTTGGCTTATGGAAACATCAAATACTTACTCATGTGTACGTAGAAGAACTCGTTTGGTTTGCCCGAAAAGTAATATTCTCTGTATAACACCTTCCGCAGTTGGTTCAGACAGTGAAGTGAATGAACAACATCTAGGCTATCAAATAGGTAGATAAGCTTTCAACGTTCCTCAGTGGAGCAGAGGAAAGGAACGACATCCTGAAGCTAGTAGAGTGATCTCACCTGGTGCGGTAAATGCCGTCAGATTCCATGGTATCGAGCTTTATGCCCCCCTTTGTTTTCGCATCTTTGCTCGCTAGGGTAATCTCGATGGCTAGACTACTATTAGCAGATGCTTTTCGACACGTAACCGATACAAAGCAGAGAGTGTTTGCGCGGACCTGATTCTAATCGATCCCACCTAGCATCCAATTCTGGCGACGGTTCGCCTACATAAATAATTGGTGCTCCAGTATGGTCTAGCACCAGCTTCCCTTCATTGTTACGAACAACACCTCCGGTATACACAGTTTCTCGGAGTGCAATGTGCGGTGTTGCGACACCTGAATGGGCGGTACCCAATCAGCTTTAGGCCTCCTAGGTAGACTACGCAGTGGCTTCGCGGAATCCAGATAACACTGCAATGAACGCACCGAGATCTGTGGAGAAACCAGACTCATACGAGTATATGCCAATGCTGTAATGTTGGATGAAGATAGCTGCAATAAGAATCGCACTTAGTGCCATCCAAAACAGCCGCTCGGAAACGCCAAGTAACAAATGTTTCCATGTTGTTGAGAGTCGGCATAGTTCAGGCAACGCGTCGTCTGAGTCATACTCTTCCTTACTCAAGGCGTCGTACGCGGTCTTAGTTTCCCTCGCTTCAGCAGAGAAAAACAAAGCGAGCCTTTGGCGAAGCCAAACTCCTTTACAACCTAGATAAGTACGAGCGGCATCTGTAATGTAGCCAAATTTGTGAGTGTTCATCGTGTCTAAAATCGAGTAATATGATTCGAGTTAAGGGGGACGTTCCTATACATGGGTTAGGAGATGCCATTTGGTTATCTGATTCTAGAAATTGTAAATGAGTTGGCCAAAGCGTTATGTCTGAACAGACGTTGAGGTCAGTCCGGGTGAAGTGTCTCGGAATTTGCCCGGATCTTAGAAGTATTGCCATGCTCATGATACATCGTTATTGATCAAAGCAAGCTGATCTCGCCAGACTTTGAGCAAAGTGAGTGGGTGCGGCTTTGCTGGGACTTCGGCATTCCTCAGTTTCTCGGACAGGATAGGGCCCTCATTGGACGCTTCAATAAATAAGCTTCCGGTTGCTTACCGACGAAGTCTGTTTCACCCCCAACCGCCGGCTTCTCATCACACGAATCAGTTTGCCCACAGACCCGGCTATTTTCCGGAACAGAATGACAAAAGTTTATCTGTGCTTAACTATACAGTAAGGAATAAACAAATTGCGACTGTGATCATCTGGATAAACGCCTACCTCGACACAGAAATTTCTTAGGCCTACGATATCAATAAGTTAACTTGGCCACTCTAACGCTTGGTCAATCAAGAACATGAGTAAAGTACCGTAAAACGGTTCAAGAGAGCGCAGTGTAAATCCGATAACCTATTCAATTTGCACTCAAGTGTTTCTTTTTGCCAAATCTACATACCCTGAACAAAGGGCCTTTTATTTCCCTCCGAAGGCCGGATTGATAGAAGCTCGGCGGTCTTGTATCATCGCAAAGGACTACAAAACTCTGCTACCCCCTATTTTTCCTGCAATGCAGCAATGCCACCAAGACGGCGAATTCGGCCCTGCTGTAATTGGCTGCCGCGGCGACTTTGACTTCACGCTCACGTTCGAGTTGTCGATCTTGTCAATCCTTCCCGCATGTCTCTTTGTGTTCATCGCTTCATGGCGCTCTGTTCAGCTTTACTACCGCCGGCCCCGAAGCGAAGGAACCTGCTCAGGGGCCGTCGCTCTTTACACCAAGCAGGTAAGCATTGACTTGCTTATTTGCTTCAAGTGTCTTTGATCCAGCTAACTAACACTCAAAGAAAGGTCAATATCATTATATTGGTATGCACCAAATTTGCCTTTTTCATCGTTACGGCCAAGATCCGGACCACGTCACCGAAGGCTTTGGCAATTGCTTCTGCCGTACTCGACTTCATGGCTTCCATCTGGATGGCTCCGCTGTCCTGGCTTGAGCACCGTCGATCGCACCGGCCGTCACTATGGCTATGCTCTTTTCTTATTCTCACGAGCCTGTTCGATGCAGTCCAATGTCGCACTTTGTGGCTGCTCGCACTTTATCACGATGCTAGTATGAGAGCTGCGGCTGTATCATTCACCGTTTCTCTTTTTTTCAAGGTGTCTCTTTTGGCTCTCGAGTCCCGACAGAAATCGCAGCCACTGAGAAACATCAGAAACGCCAAGCCATCCAGTCCCGAGGAATCAGCTGGTGTCTTCAGCTTGGGACTCTTCTGGTGGCTAAACAGTCTACTTCGTCTCGGCTCCCGTCGAATGCTGCAGCTTGGAGATCTTTACCCTTTGCACTCCGCGCTGACGTGCACCTCTCGGGAAGAGGAAACCATGAAGCCGGATCCGGTTCATCAGGAAAATGCAGCAACATCACCAAAGCCAGGTAAAATAACAGCCTTGGTATTGGTTGCTCGGGGCTTGGGTTCCCAAGCTTTCTTGCCCGTCTTACCACGTTTGGCACTCAGTGGTTTCACTTTAGCCCAATCGCTTCTTGTTCGAAGAATTCTCGACTACCTCTCCGATGAGCAACAACGATCCAACACCAACACGAAATACGGATTGATAGGGGCCACATTCATGGTTTACCTGGGAATTGCCATATCATCTTCCTTCTTTGGATATCTTCACGAACGCGCCCTAACGCAGCTCCGAGGTTACCTGATTCAAAATGTTTATCTCCACGCGACCAGGATGTCCCCGAAACCCGAAATCGATCGGAAAAAGGTGCTCACATTGGTAACAGCCGATGTAGAGGGCATCTATAATGGACTGCGTAACGCCCACGAACTCTGGGTCGTGCCAATCCAAACAGCATTTGCAGTGTGGCTGGCTTACCGCGAGGTCGGCCCAGCATCTGTGGGAGCCATCGGCATTATCGTCATTAGCTGTGCAGCCGTAACCGCATTGTCTCCAAGGGTGGTGGCGCGGCAACGAGGGTGGATGACGTCCATGCAGTCTCGCATCAGCAAAACAAGCGATCTATTATCCTCCATTAAGGGCCTTAGGATGACTGGCCTGGCCCCTGCTGCCGTGCCTCTGATACAAAACGCCCGAGCCGACGAATTGCGCCGCGGGGGTTACTTCAGACTGATGATAGCGCTTTCGGCAACGGTATCTCTTTGCCCTGCTACGCTAGCGCCCGTAATCGTTTTCGCTACCGGGCCACGTCTTCTGGACGCGACGAGGGCCTTTACGACCCTTAGTTACCTGACTATCATGACACAGCCTCTGGGGGTATTTATCCAAGTTGTTCCCATTGTCTTGGGCAGTTTGGTGAACTTGCAACGCATAGAAGAGTTCCTTTTGACCTCGTGTCACGCCGACTATCGTCTGCTAGGGCCTCGTCCGGATGAGCAGAGTCGCATAGGAGGGGTCGACGAGAAAGTAGGAAGACGTACTGCCAACGCTATTGAAATACGCAATGCATCTTTTGGCTGGTCAGTTGAAGCACAGCCCGTTTTGCGTGACGTCAATATTGAAATTCCTACGTCCTGCTTTGCTATTGTCACAGGACCAGTAGGCTCTGGAAAAACGACTCTTTTGCAAGCGATCATGGGTGAGGTTGCTACCGCAAAGGGTGTGGTTGTCGTCAATACTTATCGTTCTGCATACTGTGCTCAAGTCCCGTATCTCCCTCGAGAAACGATTCGCGCCAACATTCTCGCCGACGCGCCGTTCAACCGGGAGCGATACGAGCGAATATTGGCCGCCACTTCCCTCGTCACAGACCTTGAACAACTTCCTATGGGCGACGCGACAAAGCTTGACGACCGCGGAGAGACTCTCAGCGGTGGGCAAAAACAACGCGTGGCGCTTGCGCGTGCCCTCTACCAGAATGTCGACCTCTTTATTGCAGACGACGTGTTGAGTGGTCTTGACAAGGAGACGGAATCTCTTGTCTTTCACCGCGTCTTTGGTCCAGGGGGTCTACTCAGACGTCGTGGAACTACAGTAATATTGTGCACCAATTCTTCGATGTTCGTCAATATGGCAGACCTACTCATCAATGTTGAGGTCGATGGCTCGCTCACAGCCAAAGTCAACACACAGCCTCCGACAACGTCAACATTCGACTTTTCAATGGAAGAAACATGCAACGAAACCCCAATAAAGTTGGAGAAAGCTTCAGCAAAAGCGAGTTCAGTCGAATACGAAAGTGAAGATCCAGGGCTTCATCCCGGCAAAGAGAAATCAGCCGTACTGGTATCCCGAGGCACACCGTCCGGCTCTGTCCCTGAAGAAACAATTCATAAGCGACCACAAGTAACATCTGACAGTGGAACTTGGCTTCACTACTTTTCAAGAATTGGATGGCATTACCTCCTCTTGTTTGTATTCGCCGCCTCTGCCTTTGGCGTCAGCACGACGTATCCCACCGTCTGGTTGGAGAAGTGGACGCGCGACAACTCATTTACGCCGCCGCAACACTTGTTTGCCTGGTATATGGGTATTTATGCCTTTTTGGCTGGCAGCTGTCTTCTATTCAGTTTCATGGTGGGCATCGTGGTGCTGGTTGCATTCGTTCGCAATTCAGGGGCTGCTCTTCACAAACAAACGCTCCAGACGGTTATGTCAGCGTCGATGCAGTATCTGAGCCAGACGCCTAATGGCACTATTCTCACTCTTTTTTCTCAAGACTTGAGTATCATTGATGGCATGTTGGCGGGCTCTTTGATAAACCTCACGAGTGCTGTCGTCATCACAATCGGTCAAGCTGTGCTACTTGTGGTTTCGTCGGCTTGGCTTGCCATCAGCTACCCTGGCCTTGCTGCTGTCTTCTATTTCGTCCGAAAGATGTATGTGCCTACCGCTTTGCGGTTGAGGGTTCTTGATCTTGAAGCAAAAGGACCTATCGTGTGAGTACTTCCCTCTGTGACTGGCTTCACAGGACTAAACGATCGCTGACAAACGTATTCCCCAGAACACACGTACTGAGTACATTGGGTGGTTTGACTACAATACGTGCTTTTGGTTGGACAGAAGACGAAATCAAACGTAGCCATACACTACTTGATAAGTCACAGCAGCCGAGCTACCTCTTGGGTATCACTCAACAATGGCTCCTTCTGGTTATCAACTTGGTAATGGTAGTTTTGGCCGTTGTTCTTGTTTGCCTCGCTACCATATTGCATCTCGGGTCGGGCGTTATCGGCGTTGGGCTAGTGACACTAATCTCTTTTGGAAGAAACTTAGCGGATGGTATTCGTGCTTACACCATGCTTGAGATTGCTCTGGGTGCCATCGGTCGAGTGAAGGTGTTTGGCGAAAGCACCCCATGCGAGTCTGAGCCAAAGAATTCAATTGTCTTAGACAAAGATTGGCCGAGAAATGGAAAGATCGAGATAGCTGGTGTATCTGCAAGATATGATACGACATCGAATTCCTCTTTGGCACTGGAAGAGATATCTATGTCGATTTCCCCCAGAGACAAGGTCGCTATCTGTGGACGAACAGGAAGGTAAGTTGAGAGTTACTCATTTAAGGAGTTCCTACCATTTCTTCGAACTCAACTTCCCTATTCCAATCCCAATGCAAAATTTGTTCAAGATTGATGCTGACTGTTTGAAAGCGGAAAGAGTTCTATTGTCATGCTCTTACTCGGCCTTCTCAAACCTACTCCAGAATGTACAAACAATATCACTATCGACGATGTTTGTATTGACCACGTCAATCGCAATGATCTCAGAGACCACATAATCGCCATGCCACAAGACCCTGTCTTCCTTGTAAATGGTACCTCCATTCGTCAAAACCTGGACCAGTCTGGGAAGGCTTCAGATCAAGCCTGTCAAGATGCGTTGGAGACGGTAGGCCTTCTCTCAGCTACGACCAATCTGGATGCGGAATTCGTGTCAAGTACCCTAAGTGAAGGACAGAAACAACTGTTTTGTCTAGCTAGATGCATTCTTCGGCAGCGGATGAAAATTGTCTTGGGCGGGTCCAGAAGTGACGAAGGAGGCATTGTTCTCCTTGATGAAGTCTCTGCGCACTTGGATGAAGAGACGGCGGACAAAGTTGATGCAGTGATCAGACAAGAGTTTGCCGGGTATACCATTCTTGCTGTCACACACCGTCTACGGAATATACGATACTTTTCGAGGGCATTTGTCATGGATAACGGACGGATAGTTGAAGAAGGAAAAGTGGAAGACTTGCTGGAGGCAGAGAATTCTCGTCTTGCAGAACTTTATGAGAAGGAATGCCAGTAATGTGAGTAGTAAATATAATATTTCTCTGTCTAGCTTTGTCAACTTATGTTTACATCATGTTGCAGAGGTTTCCTTGTTGTGTCTACACTGAGTCAATCTGCAAAGACTGAAAGGAGTCTGTATTGAGGTTAGACTAACGAAGATGAGCGAACGTCGCAAATGTAGCAAAGGCGTATTACAAAACCAACGCAACAAGGGGCGGATTTTCAGCTGATATAAGCGTAGAATACGAACAGCAACTAGGCTACGTGCATTTATTCCCTTGTACTAAGTAATTAAACAACCCACCTCATCGCCATTGACACAGCTTTCTTGAAAGCAAAGTTCATCAAGTCTATCATCCCCGGATTATGTCTTAGGAATCGAAATAACTCGCTTACAATAAACTACTTGAGAATGCAGATGCACAAGATTCAAAATTAGCCACAACAAATAAAAACTCTCTTTGGTTTTAATTGGTGTATGGCATCTAATTCGTCTATCGTACAAATGAAGAGACTGTTTCCACAGAGCCACCTGAAGATTCCCTACAATGATTCATAAGACCAGCCCTATTTGTTGGGATATTATATCTTAACTCAAGGATCAGAACGGCAGGCAAAACCCTTCTCAGCACAGGGGTAGTGTAGCTTAACCTGTGTATAGAATGAGAAGTTAGTGGTGTCGCATAGATAATACTAGCGCTGCCGCGAGTGTATCAGGTCATACGTACGTTTCCATATTCGTCGTAGGCCTCGGGAGGATCCATGCCTAGGGTGATCCAGAGGTGCGTCTGCATGATGGAGTAGCCGCAGTGCCACAAGTGCTCCTTCATCAAAATGTAGATAGACTTTGGTGCCCTTTCCAGGTCCTTGATGGGACGAGTGCCCTCCTTGTCAAAGTAGCGCGGCCACCCCATGTTGGTGAATTTTCTCATTAGCTCAACCAATTCGTTCTTTGAGTAGCGGTCGCGCGGATACCACTGCATAGTGAAAGTGTCGAATGCGCAGCCGCGAGCTAGAGCTTCCGGATCTGCCTCATCGGGGGCACAGACGTAGCCATTAAAGTCATAGCCCGAACCTCGCGTCTATTTGTTCAGGCGCAGAGTGGTATAAGCCAGAGCTATCGGGAGTACGAGGGCAAGGAAGGTCGAGATAACAAATGCCCATAACGTGGTTAATAAGCGAGCTGGCCAGACAAGCGAGCTGGCCACCCAATCACAAACCTCTCATCTACATTATCGCAACGCGTCTTTCTCACGCCACAACAATGTCTATGCAAAACAAGGACGCTTAATTAAACCTAGCCGTCCAGGCTATAAAAAAATACCTAAAGCTTAGTGTTTATACCGCTATAAAGATCTACTTAGTCCCTTATTTTATACTTAGCACATAACTAACGTATATGCATATCAAGCGGCCTATTATAACGAGCGGCCTATTTCTTTCTCCTCCTACACTCTCTCTCTTTATATCTACTTTCCTCCACGTACGAATATAAGTTCTTCTCTAAATAAAAGTTATATCCTCCTTACACTTAAAGCTATTAAAAAAGACCTAAAACTATCTGTACAAAAAGCTGCCTTTATCTATAACGTCCTAAGAATAACACTTTAGTACTAACGCGCTAGACGACTACTATAATAAGAAACACGCGCTAATTATATAAAGATAACTTTAATAAAAGAAATTATAATTCTTAAATACGTTATTAACCTAGTAAATTAAGGATTTCTACTGTAACTTAATAACGTATAAGCTATAGCTAATAACCTCCTTAATATACGTAACGTAATACGTATTAGACCCTAATAAGTAGAGAACTTTATATAACGCTAACTATAATTAAAAACGCGTTTTTAATATAGAATTAACTATTAAAGGGCCTTAGCTAAAGATCTAGTAATTATATAGGGCTGGTTTATACTTATATAAAATATAATTATAAAGTATAGTATATTTAATTATAATATCTATAATTTTAATAAGACTAGGTTTTTAATAGGAATAATGTTATACGTAAAGGTTATTATAACCTTTAACTATAAGGGAAGGCCTTATATAAAGCAGCCTAGTAATTAAGAATAGGTTTTTATTATTTAAGGTATATATATAGATAGCTAGGTACTACCTTTATATATTATTATAAGGGGTAAATATTACCTTCTCTCTTAGTATATAAATAGTAGAATAGGGTAATATATATATATAGGCCAGATAGATAGACTAAGAGATAGTAGCCCCTAGGGAGATCTTAGATCGGGCTATTCTTTTTTCTTTTTTCCTTTATATTTTAGATAGCTTAAGAGCTACCTAGTAGGGTAAGATTATTATTATTCACACTACACTTATTGTTATAGACTAACAGTATAAAAATATATAAAGTTACCGCTATATATATACTGCTTTATTTGTACTGTCTTATAGAGTAACCTTATTTATTCTTTTAAGGATTATTAGACCTAAGAATCTTATTCTTAACTACTAGGTCTATCTTTTATACCTAAGAGAGTACGTAAGAGTAATACTAGCTAAGCCGTCTGCCTCCCTCTACCTCCTTAATAGCGCGCTTTACGTACGCTAGTAAAGGCTAGTATAGTAGGTTAGTATAGATTAGTTACTTACGCTCCTACGCGCGTAACCTGTTTCTAATAGTGTCTAAAGGCGGATTAGTTTCTTTAAAATCTAGTCTTTTTAAGTACCTTAGAAAAAAGGTACTTTTATACTGCCTAAACAAACGTTACCGTCCTTATAATATAACCTATATAATATAACGTATTACCCTATAAAAACTATACCGTTTAATTAGCTATATAATACTTAGATCTATTCTAAATAATTAAAAGCGTAAATAGCTACGTATTATCTTTTCCTTAAGATAGGAATAAGAAAGACTCTAAAAAGACCCTTAAAATAGCTAGTAAGGTTATTTCTATAATAACTTACGTAGGACTTACTATAAGGTAATAAAGATAAAGTTAATTAAATAAAAAAAAGATTCTTAGGCCTAATAAGAGCTAATAGCTAGAGAATTCTAAAAGAAAAGTTTATAGGTAGGTATTTTCTTTTTATAATACTAATAAGTGTTATAAAAAGGGATTTACTAAAAACCTATTATAATAAAACTATATACTCTTGAAAAAAAGCACTATATATAGAGGAAGTAACTTCTTAATATAACGATATAAAAATAAGAAAGATTTAAGAGATATATAGATTAGCTAGACGACTTAGAAGTCGCGTCCTCTTAAGTAATATAGTAGTTTTCTTACTACTAAAGAGTATAAAAGGGCGTCCCTATAAGGAAAAGGCTTAAGAGAGATCTATAAATACTAACGATAAGACAGTAAAACTATAATAAGTATAATTACCTTAGGATCCCTATAGCAATATAGCCGTTCTTTTTCTTTAGAAGTAAGAGAGGTATAAGTAGTTTAATATTACATTATAAAGGAAAAAGGCTTAAGGGCTATAATAAGATATAACCTACTAGACCTAAAAAGTATATAATAAAGCCTATAGAACTTATTATTTTTCTTTTCTTTATTATAAACTTTATGTAGGTTAGGTTTATATAGACTACTATTATAAAATATAATTACTTTACTTTTTTTTATTTTAATATATACTAAACTATAACTTAGTTATACCTAATAGATTAGTAAGGATTAGTAGTAATCTAACGTAATCCCTTAGTAAGGATTAGTAGCCTACCTAACTAATCTAACACTAAGGATTACTAACTATAAAGGGTAATCTAAGGAAGGTAAGAGAGTATAATACTTAACGTAAGAAACAGACTAACTATCTTTTATAGCTCTTTAGTAATTAACTTTATAATTTACTTTACTATAAGTAGCTTTTAGATTATTTTTTTATTATAAAGCTATATAAGCTACCTATACCTGTTAAGTATATAACTAATTACTATATACCTAATAAAGAAGTAAGATTACTAATAAGCTAATAAGACCTAGTTACTATTTATTAAGTATTAACCTTAGCTACTTATTAGTAAGAAATACAACTATTAGATATCTAACTATAACACTTTAATTACTTTTATTTAGTAAGTTAACCTTAATACTTACTTAATAGTATAAAATATATTTATAAAAGCTACTTTTACTTTATTTATTACTAGCCCTAAGGGAAAAAGAGTTTTTACTTCTATCTTATAAAGCCTAAATTAAGAAATATAAAATACTAATACTTTTAATAAAGAGGTTAACTTTACTAAGAAGGTATATAAAAGGCTCTAGAGACGTATTTAAGAGAATAATAACGATATAGCTTAAATATAGGCTATAATAGATAAAACTATTACTAGACTTAAATATAAATCTATAGAAGCTGTGCAGCTTAAGAAAGAAGTTAAGACGCTTTAAGTGGTAGCTAATATTATTAATACCTCTCTTAAAACTTAGGATAAACTTAAGCTTAATAACCTTTAATATTTGATAGAACCTTAGGACACCTTAAGAGATTTCTTACTTAGGTTAAAGCTTACTACTAATTTTATAATATCAGTTTTATAGATAATACTAAAAAGGTTATTTAAACTATATTATTTTTTAAAGAAAAAGCGCTTACTTAGTTTAAACCTTACCTAATAGATTTTATAACTAAAAATTAAGAATAACTTAAACCTAAGACCTATAAAATCTTTATTAGCTACTATAAATTTAAAAAGATATTTTTATCTTTATTTTAAGATATAAATAAAAAACAACAGGCTAAGTAAGACCTATCTAGCCTATAATAAGCTAGATTAGCGTTATAATATACTACTAAATTTAAAAGACTTTTAGCTAAATTAAACATTACTAATAAATTAAGATATTTATGTTTTACTAAGGACTAAAGAAGAAGTTAAGGATAAACTTATTAAGATAATTACCCTCTTAAATAAGTTCTTAAACTATATTAAACTTATAATTTATATTAATACCTATCTATATAAATAAAGAAAAGGAAAAGGTAAAAACTAACGACCTTAAGCTAATACTAAGAGATAATATAACTAAGACCTAAAGAACAGAAAACAGCTAGTCTATAATAAAGATAACTATAATAACCTTAAGGTAGAAAGACCCCTAAAGTATAAAACCTAAAGTACTACCTATAGTTACTACAGCAGACCTATAGACCTAAGTACTACCTAGAAAGAACGCTCCTAAAAGTAAGACACTAAAAACGTTAAGTACTATAACTATAACAAAATAGGATACTATACTAATAAGTATAAAGGCCCTAAGAAAAAAGGATTTTATTTAGTACCTAAGAAAGTAAAAAACCTTAGCGTAATATAAAAAACCTTACATATATAGACTACCTAAACTACCTACTATAATAATAACTATATTACGTACTAAGATAGTAAGAAATAAGTAAGATAGTACCTTAGGAGACTACCTATAAAGACCCTTACTATAGGATATAAGATAAGAAATTAGCCTTATTTACTACTAAATAATAAAGACTATAACTAAAAAGAAACCTTTGCGTAAAGACTAACTAAAGAACTAAGATAATCCTAAAAACCTTAATAAGTTACCTTAAAGTAATATAAAGAAAAAGCCTATAGACCTATTAACGTAAATAAATAAAACCTATAATGTATTTATAACTTATAGAATACGTATATTATTAAGATCTAAGAACTATTAAAGAAGCCTCATTTAAGCTAAACCTTTATCTTAGTAATCTAACAAATTAAATAACGCCTAGATATTTAAAATAATCTCTATAAGTTAAGGAAACTTAAGGAATAAATCTAAAAGAAACTAAAGAAAGAAAAAAAATAAGTAGTTAAGACCTTAGTAGTAGGCAGAAGGACCCCTAACTAAAAAATAGCTAGAAGGGTATAAAAATAACTTAATAAGATATTATAAATCTAAAAGTACTAAGTATAAATACCCTTTACGGTATACCTTAAATTATCTATCTTTAATACTACTAAAACTACTATTAAGATTTTACTATAGTACTAAAGGTAGCTATAGCTAATAGCTAATAACTACTAGTACTATAATACTTTACCTTATGCCTTAGAGGCTACTAGCTTAAATACTACTATAAAACCTTAAAAGACGCTTTAAAGGACCCTTAGTATTAACGACACCTTTAGCAAAAATAAAGAAAAAGATAATATCCTTTAAAGAATTTAGAGGAAGACTGTTTACCTTAATTAAGATAATTAATAAATTAAACTATATAGACTACGTATATATTAAGCCGCTATATAATCTATTACTCCTCTAAGACTTAGAGACTATATAATTTTAAATCTTAAATATCTCTAATACCGAACGGTATTTTAGGTAGAATATATTTAAGACTACTATATTAACTATATAGTATAAAAGTATAAACACTAGTTCTTTTTAAAAAGGTATAATACTAACGCTATTTTAAAAGTCTATATAAACAGCTAGTTAGTACTATAGGAATTTAAAAGCCTAAATAAGTAAAACGTTATAACGTTTACGCCTAGCCTACCGTACCTTATAAAGTACCTTAATAAGATAATTACTTACTAAAAGGATTACTAAATAGATAAGTATAAACTATACTACGTACCTAAGGTAGAGGCCTAAAGATATAGAAAATAAGAACTTAAGAAGTAAGGAAAGGTTAAAGACAGACCTAGCCTCCTTAGACTTAAGGTTATAAGTCGTAAACAGCTAAAAAATTATAAACGCTAACTATAAAGGTATTATAAGAGATAAAAGAGGAAAAACTCCTTTACTTAATAGATATAAGTAATAATAAGCACCTATAAATCAAAGTAAGGATCTAAAATAAGCCTGTAATTATAATAATTAATTCTAAAATATAAAGAAACTTTATATTACTATAATAAGAAAATAGATAAAGAATACTATAGAAAAAAAACAAATAAATATACTAACTATTAACCGTTAAAAAAGAAAAAATTAAGTATAGTAGAGGTACTATTAAATTAGAGATAGCCTAACTCCTTATAGTTATTTATAACTATTAAAAATAACTTATCTTTAATGTAATAGAGATAGAAGATAATAATATCGTTGTAAGGGCCTTATAGTTATAAAAGTATAACCTAATAATAAGTTAAAGAATAGGCTAACTTTAATAAGAAGACAATTTAGTTATAAAGAAGCATTATACACTAAAACCCCTAAGTAATCTATATAACTAAGATATATTACCTATATTAAAAAGGTTAAACCTATAAAAGATAAGCAATTTAAGTCCTTTATTAACGATTAGTAAAAAGAAAAATAACTCTCCTTAATTCTAAAAGAATACTATAGGTATTAAAAGCTATTTACTAGAGAATTAAAAACAAGTTTACTAAAGTATAGCTTATACGACTGTAAGATACTGCTTTAGGAAGACAAACACCTAAATTTTAATAAAATATATAGACTAAATAAGATAAAGTAAGAGGTACTTAATAAGTACCTTACTAAGAACCTTTAAAAAGGTTATATCTAACTATTTTTATTCTTAGTAACATACTTAATTAATCTTAATTAATAAGAAAATAAACTCTAGCTATAAGGAATAACTTAATTATATAACTTTAATAAGGCATACTTCTATTTTTAGCCTTTAGAGTTATCTTCTTAACCCTTCTTATAGATTACGTAATTAACTTACCTACGTAATTAATATATATATTAATCTACTACTTTAGTAGATTATATATATATATAGATTACTTATATAATCTGCTATAATAGCGGAAATCTAAAGTAATAAAGGTATAATAGGTAGTAAGTATCTATACCTTTTAACACATACTTCTATTCTTAGCCTTTAGAGTTATCTTCTTAACCCTTCTTATAGATTACGTAATTAACCTGCTTACGTAATTAATATATATATTAGTCTACTATCTTAGCAGATTATATGTATATATAGATTGCTTATATAATCTGCTATAATAGCGAAAATACAAAGCAATAAAGGTATAATAGGTAGTAAATACCTATACCTTTAACATAATTACACACCGTACTGTACCCGCTTACTACAGTTATAATTACCCTGTATGCTTCTAGTAGATAGATACTAATAACACTATTACTAAAGAACTTATAAAGCTACTCAATAGTTAGAAACACCAGAATTTCGTACACTAACTTTGACTTATTAATATTTAATACTTCCTTAAGAAGAAAGATATATAAATCGGATCTATAAATAAATTTAACTTTTACTTAAATCTAGGGGGGTGTGTCAAGCAGTAACTAACCACATCCTAGTCCACTCGTTTTAACGATAGTTACCTGCTGACTCAGATAAGCCTTTTGTCTGACTAAGTCTGATCAGGGCAACCTTGTATCAGGGGCAATACCTTCACTTTTTAAATAGATACGATACTCCTATAGTCCTTTCGTTTGTCATATTCATCAAAATACCCGAATTGACCTCTGCCTGTGCGCGGCCAAACACTAATGACCTAGTACTGTACTGAGCTCAACGACCACCTAAACCCACAACTACACCTCACATTCTGGCACCCAAGGTGCGATCAGCGGCCAGCTGAGAGCAGGTTAAAACTGGGCAGGAACCGGGTGGTTAGGAGCAAATAGATGTATATTGTATTACGTGTCTGCCCCTTGTATACTAGGCAGTGGTTCGGCCTTATATAAGTGAAATGGCTGGCCAGACTAATGGCCATCCTATGTTCCGGTCTATAGCCCGGGCCACGAGCCTTGATAGGCCTATTCCAGCCACCTCATAATAATGCGTATCACCTGTTCAACACATGCTTACAAAAAGCTGCAGTTACAGATGAGACTAAAAACCTATCAGGCGCTGTTGCCGGAATTCCTTTCGGCTGGTTGAGTTCAAAATTGAGATGATTAACTCTTCACTTTATCGGAGGTCGAGTAGTAAGAATGCCGGACAAATCCTTCGCCCAAGACAAATTACAAGCCGCACCGAACTGCATCCCCCTTACTGCAGCTGCAGCCGTGCAAAGGCTTCCTTGAGCTTGTTAGGTGTGGCGCTGCGCACCTCGTCGATAGGCTGACCGTCCTTAATGAAGAAAAAGGTCGGGATGGTGGTGACGCGGTACTGGGCGGCGAGCTCGGGGACGACGTCGACGTCGACTTTTGCGAAGGCGACGCCGCGCGGGGCGAGCTCGTCAGCATGCATTTGGAAGAACGGTGCCATGGCCTTGCAGGGTGCGCACCAGACAGCGTGGAAGTCGACAATAACATGCGAATTGCTCTTTTGAAGCTTGATGAAGTCGTCAACAGACTCTATTGTGGTGATAGCCATGGTTGGGCTGGAGCTGTAGGTGCAGATTGTATCGTGTATGTATAGAAATGGAAGCGGTGGAACTAAATAAGATAGTTGATGCTTGGGCTGCTTTGAGGCCGTTGAGAAGTTTGAGGGAAGCTTGGGTTAACGCCTTTCGCGCAGTCTCTAATTACCAACTCGCCCGCTTATGGAAAGGTTGGATAAGACATTACATACTACAAGGTTAAACTTCCGGATCGCCGGTTAGAACCAGCGAGATGGCTTTGTTGTTGTTGTCGGTTAGCGGCTTGAGAGAAGATTTCGAGGGAAAATGATGTGGGGGAAAGGATGGAGACACTCATCAGATTCTAGGAGCTCCCTGTTGTCCTCAATCTCAGGCGTCGGGTATCCGACATACCAGGCCGGAACCCCGGTGTGATTCAGAAACATTGGCTGTTGGGGTGCATTTACACGCCGCCCGTGTACTGTACGGCTTGCTTCTCAATGTGAGGGACCGTTATTGCTTTTGGTTGTGATGAACCGTCGTCAGCTTCTGCGCAGCCATAGTTTCGCGTGTGGCTACTGAAAACATGGCACTCACCCATATCCGTCGCAAAGCCCGTCTCGTACGAGTCGCCTACGGTGGCACACTTCACCGTCATGGGTTCTGTCAGGAAGAAGAGCAGATACGCGTTGTCTGTAATGAGAACGGTGACGACCAAGAGCCATTCCAGCCGCTCAATTCGCTGCGAGATGATGAGCTCCGGAGTCGCGCAGGCCGAGAGGCGTTCCTGGTGTTGCGCATCGTCGCGGTCGGAAGAGTATTCAGTTAGCTTCTCGTAAATAGCTGTTATCTCTCCATAATTTTGAGAAATCATCGATTGGGGTTTTCTTCATGTCAATTTGGCGGCAGGGGGAGGGGAGGTCGGTGAGCGTGACCGTCCAAGTAACTAAGCGTGGGAGTGACTGACAAGACAAATCATTATTTCGGATAAAAATAACCGGGAACACGGCTTGAAAGCCGTCGATCTTCCCCTTTCTCTGTCTCTCGGAAGTCAAATAAGGCTACTCCTGGTCGCTCGACTTCAGAAATCGGGAAACTCTGGTGACATACGTACGTGTACGGAGCACAGGGATGGTAGAGCTTATTAACCGAGAAACCTTGCTCTGTCCTCGGAAAGTTTCAAGCTTTTCGGTTCGGCTCCATGTTCGAAATTGGACAACCCACAAGCTGGCACATCCTCTTCTTATCTCTGAGCTGAGTTTAAGCACATGCCTTCCGGCATGAATCATCTACAGTCACTAATGGGTGAGTTAGCGAAACCTGGGCTGGGTTGAGCCTGAGACTTGGAGATCTGGTTCGTATACACCAAGACCTGCCACCACCAGTCGTGTATCATGGCTGCTTTGCTGCGCAAAAGAAAAGCTGGGATTGTAAATTGTTTGTCGCCGGACCGGGATTTAGTCACGCGAGCAGATCCGAGCCACATACTGTCATACAAAATACACTGCGCAAGCTCACTGGGGAGAGTAGGGTTTCCTCTATTCGTTGTAGCTCATATCATAAGTGACACTTGTTAGAGGGATTATAGGCAATTTATCTCAACTAGCAATCTGTGAGCCGTTGAGTGTACAGCATCATCCTCTAGCAGGTCATGTCGTAACGTTTCATTCTAGTCCTATACAAGAAATCGAGAGAAACATGCACGGCCCTAGAAGCATTTGACACTCAACGCCTCATTTGGAATAATACAACCCGAAGCAAACAAACTGATCCACCATCGGCGGCGGATGCCTAGCCCGTATTCACTCGTGAGTACTCCTGAGTCTCACGAGTGCTTGTACGGGTGGTCTTTGGATGTACACGCGTATCCGCGTTCCCCACACGGATAGGGGGGCTTAATCTAACACCGAGCCACATGAGCAAACATGAAATCCACACCAACGGCCATCTATAACACAGGCTTGTGAGAATTGGGGATAGAACACCTACAATCTGGTACTCTTCCGGAATCAGCGACGAGCGCGTGTTGTATTTGACCTCTTGCAGGTCGGGCGGCGGGTATTGCTCGATGAGATTTAGCATGGTGTTGACGCAGTGCTCTGTATGGCCGTAGGGCATTGGCGGGTCGAAGCCTAGAGTGATCCAGAGGTGCACCTGCAGCAGCGAGTAGCCGCAGTGCCAGATGTGCTCCTTAGAGAGGATGTAGATCTTCATGGGCGCGCGTGCCAGGTCCGTGATCGGGTGCTGCTGAGCCTTATCAGAATATCGCGGCCAGCCCATGGCCATGAAGCGGTCGTGGAGCTCCATCGTCTCGCGCTGCTCGTACCGCTCCTTGGGGTACCACTGCATCGTGAAATTGTCGAACTCGCACCCCCGCGCGCGCGCTTCGACAGGGTCTGCCTCGAGCGGCGCGCAAGCGTACCCTGAGAAGTCGTAAGTGTGGCCGGCGAAGGGCGGCGCGCGCATCATGGCCAGCGCGGCCATAGCAACGGCGACGAGAGCCACAAACGACGAGAAGACCAACGTCCACCGCGGCACAACCAGCCCCTTTGGCCGGCCGCAGGAGAGGCAACAGCCGGTCGCGAACTTGCTGCCGTCGTAGAGCCCGTCGTCGGAACTATCGTCTGCCGGCTCGTCGTTGCGGGTGAGGGACGTTTCCTCGTCATGGTACTTTTTGACTTCCGCCATTGCAATCGTGTGCGGTGGTAATTGGTGAGTCGTTCGACAGATTTGCCCTTGAACTATTCCCCGTTAAGTTGCTTAACCAAGAACAACAACAAAAAAGCTCTACTACAGAACAAGACACAGCCGAGAAAGCCTGGTGAGAAGTAACGGCGGAGATGGACAGACAAACCCACAGAGGGTGGTACATGTTGTTTAATGGGGACCGGTCGTTGACGCACTTTGGATCCCGGACCGAAGTGACCGGGATGGTGTCGACGCAATGATATACTTTGCCTTCCGAGTCCACCGAACATTTGCTGTAAGAGAGACTTGGCTTTTCCCGGGGAGAATATCCGTATCGCAGCCGATACTCCGCTTACATACATATGTCCCCAGACTGATTCATGGTTCAGTGAGAACTCTCTCGAGGACATGGCCACGTCTCTACCCAACGGTCACATATTGCCCTGGACCGACCTTTTCGTGCAATTACACCATCAAGCCATATCTGTAGTCCGGAAAGGTCCGAGCGGCCCAGTTGCTCCTCCTCCATCTCAAATCCACTTCACACACTGATACATCCCACGAGCTTTTGCAAGACCAAGTCGCGCAAATTTTTTGTTTGCCCGCTGTATTATCTCTCGACACCCCCTCAAACCGTCATGGAACGCCTCCAAAACCTCGGCGAGTGTCTGCGCACAGCAGTATCTCCCGGCCATCACCGCATCTTGTACAGCGAGCTCCCGTGCAGCAGCGGCTCCGTGCCCAAGCGAACCTCTGCCTCCAGAAGCATTCCCAGTCAGCTCATTACGGCCTTCCTCGTCTTCTACTTCGTCCTCACCGCCCCCGTGCTCGTCTGGCAACACTTGCCCGCGAGGCGGTACTCGTGTGGCGCCGATCTTAACGAGGCCAAGGCCCGCGGCTGCAGCTATGATCCGCTCACGCTCACCTGGCTTCCGCCCCAGTGCTCGCGCGTCGGCGCCGACGACTTCAGCCGCGCCGCAGACGGCGGCCGCTCCTTTACGTACTACAGAGACCAGAACAAGACGACCGTGTACCCGGACCTGGGCGCCCGCCTCGGCACCAACATCTACTGGTCCACGGCTGGCGAGCACGTCGCCCACTGCGCCTTCATCATCATCCGCAAGGCGACCGCCGAGGCCAACGGCACGCCACTTGACGGCCTCAGCAGCTCCCTCGAGCACACCCACCACTGCGCGATGATGCTTCTGGAGTTCGCACGGTACAGTCCCCACTTTAACTCGATTAACACGATCGGCAACATTACGCTGGGTTCGTGCTAGTGTGGGCAAGGGGGGCTTGTATTGTGCTGCATTCGTAGGACTCTCGGATAGACATTCAGCTTAGACCGGGAGAGTTTCAGAAAGGGTACCTAGTCGGGCGGTTGAGGTTGCGTGCTTCCAGTGAACACTAAAGGGTGCATATTTCGCGTTAAATGGATGCTTCGTGGTCTTTCCAGCATTATCCATTTCTACCTGGCGTGCTTCATGATGTGAATTGAGTGTCCTCCGGGGTTGTGTGGAATTGTACTAGAAGTTGATAGTACATACAGGCGCCGTATTAGCTCTGGGATGCTGGACTCTAAACCACATACTAGGCTCTGCCCAACCTAGCATCCGTGATGGGTCATGGTTGTGTTTTTCATGTTGTTATCAAGTGCATAATTTTCTCTGGTTTCGACGAGTCCAGTCTCACCCACCCCGAAATCGTCTTGCCCCAAGCACGCAGCCGCCCAATCAATATTTGAAACTTAACGTCTATCCATACAAACCTCGCATCTGTCAGGATCTTTCCCGGCTTTCCATCACACAGAAAGCGTGCTTCTAAATTCCACCATCCTCGACCACCGCAGGCACGCTCCGTCTAATTGGCACCGAAGCTCCGAGTCCAGGGCCACGAGTAATACGCTGCCACGAGCAACGCGGGCGCCACCAGCAGATAGATCCAAAACACGTCCGCCGTAAGACGGAGGCTCTCGGTCACGCGGAAAAAGGTACCGCAAGCCACCGCGGACGCTATCTGCGGCACGCATATGGCGCCATTATGGATCGCCAGGATGGCAGCCGCGCCGTCCAGCTTGTCGCCATCGCCATCGCCATCGCCATCGCCGTCGCCGTCGCCGTCCGCCCTGCTGTTCTCGACCGCAAGGTCCGTCGATATGAGCCCGTACGGAATCCAATTGGATGTGGCGAACTGCACGCCCAGCGATGAGAGCACCAGCGGCGCCATGCCGTTGACGCCGCCTAGCACCGACGCCGCCACCACCGCCAGCGCCCCGGCTGCGGTCGTCAGCGCCAGAGTCCAGACCTGGAACAGCTTTCTATTCTGGTGGTCGAGGAGTTGCAGGCTGTCGCTGCTCTTCAGGGCGGTGTATTCGTTGTCAGTGGCGCCCGCTGCAACGGCCCCACGTGAGGGCCCCGCCCCAGACAGGCTCTGCATCAGAACGGTCGTCACGAGAACCACGCTGTGGAAGACGAGCATGCATCCGGCGCTTGCCACGGCCTCGGCGTTGACATCGTGGGATTGACCCTGCTTCACGGCGGCCCGCTTGTCTGAACGCACAAAGGTCAGAGTCTCAAAATGGGAGAGAATGAATATGTCAAAGGGAACCACATACAAGATTCAGATACCGCACTGCGGTTTTCCATCTAACCATCAGCCCTCCATAGCACAATTTGTAGGAAAGTATGGGCGGACTAGGACTTACCTGGTCATATAAAATAACACAGGGAACCAGGCCAGCCAAGACCACATCTGGATGCGGCACACTTTACGCGTGACGTCGGGCAGCCCCGTCGACTTCTTGACGAGACGGCGGAACTTGGACGCGACGGAGCACAGGCTCCAGGCTTTGTCAGCCTTCTCCTTCCCGCGCGCCTCCTTCTTCTGCTTGGCGTAGTACTCCCGGGCTCGAAAGTCATGTATACAAAGGAACGAGCAGAGGGCCGCGGAGCATATAATGGACAAGACTTTGAATGACGGTTTCGTGAGGAAGGCGACGCCGGTGCCGAGCACGGATCCGCTCGACGAAAGCCGTGTGATCCAGAGGCTCGCCGCGGCCTGCTGTCGGGGCGGGCACACATCGATCAGCAGAGCGCGGAGACTGATGTGGAGGGGCTGCATGGCGACGTTGAGCAGGTAGACGGCGGCGACGGCGATAACCTTGGCTCCCGTCGCGACGGCGGCGGGCGAGCCCAGGCGCAGGGCACCAAGGACGAGGGCGCTCGCCTCCTGGGCCCAGGCCAGAGACAGCAAGGCCACGAGGATGCCGAGGCCGCCGCCGAGGATAGGCCGCCTGCGGGAGCCGTCACTGGCGGAGGCTACGATGGGCGGGAGAAGAAGACCGGCAAGGGGCGCCGCCATCAGTGTCCAAGTTACCTCACTATTGGAGAAGCCGATGCTGGTCAGGTAGGGCTATAGATGATATTTTGCACAGTTTAGTCACTGCGACGAACCGATGTGGGGGGGTTGAGAGTTCAGCGTTGACTGGTGGATATAGGTTTTGGGACTTGGAGATTGGAAAAGACCTACCACTCCAAAGGCCTGTTGTATGACGAAAGCGAACTGTAAGCTTTGAGGATGGCCCAGAGAGGGAAACTGTCAGCCGCTTCGTCTCGTCTCGTTCCTTTAGGTTCCTCGCTTACGTGAGAAACGGCCCGCTCAGCAGCAATAGGCTCCAGCCCGATAATGAATGTCTTTGGTCGTCTTGGTTAGTCTTCCCAGCGAGTGGGGAGGAGAGCAACGTGTCCGTCGAGGCGGACTCGGAAAAACGGCTGGACTGCATGGCTTTCTGCTGTTTGCTTGCGCAATAGACGTCGCATAAAACATGGCGTATCGAGTAGGCAGAAAGATCAGCCGTTGCAGAGGATGCGCAGCCAGATAGCTGCTATATAATGAAGTATATCAGAGGACCCAAGACCGAGTCAGTTAGACGACTCGGTACGTCGTCGAGAAAGTGTTCAAGACGATCTGTACATGTCTTCGGCGTTTGCTGACAAAACAACTTTAACAGGCATTCCGACGGCTAGTCGGCCCTTGCCACCACCGTATCCGTAACTATGGGTCTTGGCTGCGGACCGGAAGTGAGAGTGTATTTCCACGACGGGAAACACAAGACAACCAACCTTGACACCCGTCGGCCTAGCAATACTCCGTACATGACACGCTCAATTCCGGACATTGCTAATGCCAGCTCAACCTCGAGTCAGAAAGGTAACTTGACTTGCGCCTCTCCCTCTTTTCGTAACCAATTGGCTCTGTACCCTTCGTCGTCCTCACCCATACCAACCAACAATACATTGATCACCGACACGCCATAGTTGGCCGCCCTAGCAAGTATCCCTTATACTTGGATATTTGCATATAATTATTGTACCTATATCCTCTTCTGGTGTCATCAAGCTTTGGCACGTTGCTCTACCTAAAAACTCGCTGGGCGACGTGGTCTGACAGCAACTCTCGCTGGCGGGCGTCATGCTCCTGTTGCTGGTCGTGTTTCCTCTTTTTGTTCTCGTCTGAGGGACATCGCACCTGGTCGGAAACAGCGGCAGCTGGCCCACACCGAGAGCGCCTACTATTCATAGCAACAGTAACTGGGCGGGCGGGGTCAATGCGCGCCCTCCGGTCGGCAGCAGGTTCGCGTCCGTCATGATGAACTTCACGCTGCCCTCGACCCTCGGACCCGACGTAATGCGGCCCGACGCGGATTTTTACACGGCCAGCGCCCGGGTGGGCATCGACGGGTGGCACCGCAAGGCGCTGCTGCAGTTGGGCGTTAGCTTCGAGGTGAATAAGAGCGAGTCGGGCGAGCTCTCGTTTCGGCCGTGGTACGAGCGGACGCCGGCCCAGGCAAAGATGATCGGCGTGGCCATGGGGCCGGGCGACAAGATCGAGGTCGAGGTAGTCATGTTCAACGCGGCGAAGGGCAAGGTATACCTGGGGAACCTGTCGAGGGGCGAGTAGGTGACGCGGCTGCTCAAAGCGCCGCAGCCGGACGCGGGGCTGGTCGGGGTGACGGTGGAGTGGATTATTGAGTACTGGCGGCTAAGTTGAGAGCCGGACAACGTGGCGTTTGGCGACTTCGGTGCCGTCCAGCTGCAGGACTGCGTTGCGTATACAAGCGACGACGAGAAAGTCGGGCCGGACCCGGACGAGGTCTTCTGGATCGGGCAAGGCAACGCGACGCGCGCACGAACGACGGTGGATGGGAGTTCTGTGGCTGTGGAATACGATCGCGGGGTGGTCTAGTTGCTATGTCACTTTTGTCTACAGAGGAGTGTACGGATACTGGAGGTACAACTACATGTACTAGTATAAATCACATGCCTGTCTTGAATCCACATTTGTCAAACCATTTTTTTCCCCTTCCCCTTCAGGCATAGAGAGAGGCAGCGTCTGGCACCTGAATTCTTCCATGGCCGACATGGAACAGGCTGCCCGCCAACAGAGTGGGTCTCCGGCCTTCGAGTCCGACACACTCCGTAAACCAGATAGCCGGGATCTTTCCGGAACCCGAGTGGGTCTCTCGGCAGTCGGCGGGGGGTGGGGGTGGGGGCAGTACCTTCTTTAGGCAGGCTCAGGGGTCCACACCCAGTCATCATTTGCGAAGGCCAATCACACCACGAAAGCATACTACATGGTGATCGTCTTCGGATAACAAAGATAAAAAAGTGGAAACAGGACCCGGCCCCTAATAATCATTGAGTTCCCGATCAACAGTCATGGTAGCCGACCAGATCACCAAACTGTGAACTCGTTCCGGACCGCCAGCAAACACCCGCAACAGCTCCCACAGTACCGAGTGGCGGCTGCTACTCGACTCTTTTATACCGCCATGCTGTTCCGGACGGAGTATAGAACTTAATTGAACCATGCAACACCCTCCCTCCCCCATAACCCCCTTTGCGTTGCCCTTGCACATTTATCCCCGTGGAGACTAGCGAAAACGTCTCCCAGCAGCCGCATCGCTTGCATGTATCTACCCGTTTATTTCAAAGCATCATCACACTGACGCACCATGGCCTCCATGGATCCTGAAGGCTCAAAGGAGCCCCTGGTGCAAGACAAGCGTGATGACGGCCGTTCTTACAGCAGGGAATGGAGCGACTCCGATAGCCTTGACCTCCCATTGTACACGGTCACCCGGAACTCGGGCGTTCGCGGCTTCCTCTCGCGCTGGTACGGAGCGTTGCTGTTCGTCCTCGTCGGCCTGGCCTTCGTCTCCACCTGGGCGCTGACCATCGCTATTACCTGGCGCATCGCCTCGGCGCAGTCCGGCGCCACGTGCTCCGCTGCCATCGCCTGCCCCGGAGTGACGGATGCACGTAGCCGTGCTGGCAGCCATACACTCCAGCCACATCCCTCGCACGGCTCCAACAGCCATCATAACGACAACAAAAATCACGATAATCCGGCTGGCAAGGGAAGCCTGCACCTCCCCGGATGGCGGCTCGCCTACAACTCGTCGTACTGCGACGGCATCCGAGACCCCGAGGGCGCCCGCGCTCGCGGGTGCATCTTCGACCCGGTGCAGACGGGCTGGATGCCCGGTATCTGCGTCGACAAGGAGCTGACGGAAGAGTTCATTACCTCGCACCAGTGGGAGTGGTACGAGGACGAGCCGCTGACCCGGCCCACCACCCAGGATACGGTGCTGCGCGGCTTCGGCAACCGCGACGCCTTCACCATTGACGACTATCACTACCACCACTGTGAGTTCATAATGAAGCAGCTCATCCGCAACGTCATCCGCCAGCCGCGCGCCATCGGCTTCAAGGGACTCCATGAGGAGCACCTCGAGCACTGCCTGGACCGCCTCATTAACTACAACACCCCCGAGCTGCGCAACGCCTGGACCGAGCACTTGATATGGGCCGGCTCCGGCGAGTGCTACGAGCGCGTCGACCCTGTGGTGTCGTAGGGCATGGGCTTTGTCTCAACTGCAAAAGGTCTTTTTTTTCTTCTTTCTTTTCTAGATTTGACTCGGACACAGAGTCTACACATATTCATATCATTATCCTCTTAGCTAGGACAAGCCACGGCAAAGATGTTTTATTGCACATATTGTCTTTTCCCTCGATTCGCCGCCCCCCACCGTGTCTACACCGTCCAAAGAGGACCATGCCGTGTTGTTAGATAATATCCACTATGCCATGATAAACCCATATGGAACCATTATCGACGTAAATAAGGTGACGTTCTTGGCTGAAAGCGTGCACGTGTTCTCATGCATGTGCGTGTGGAATTTCTTACACCAACGGGTCCTACGGCGCAAGCCTTTGGGTCAGTCTGCTCGTCCGCATGGGAGACGACACACAATGCGTCAAACAGCACTCACCCGATGAGGAACCCCTGATATATCGGCCCAGTGCCAGAGTTCCGATTCGTCCCGACGCTGGTGACACAGGGCGTTCCCGTCGATGACCTTGTTCCCGTCACCCATACTGGCCACGGGGTTTGGCGTGGTGTCCGCATGACATAGAATCCCCTGTGCAGCCCCCCCTCAGACGTCAGACAAAACCATACGCACGTATTTGGACACTTTTCTCATGCTGGAAAGAGACAAATTGAAAGAAAAGAAAACGCACCTGTAATATATAGTCGAAGCAGTATCCGAGCGCCTCGTAAGACGAGCCGGGACGGCCGCCCTCTGTGATGAACCTGACGGCGGCGATAGGGTCGCCGCTCTCCACGTGCACCATCTGCGCACGAATGTCGCGCAGGCATCGCAGCTGGTGGAACATGGAGATATGGCCTCAGTAATGGAAGCCAGTGGTCATATTGGTGGCGACTGGCGGTGTCGCCAAGGATGAAGCGTAGCGTGGGAGGCGCCGGTTCGAAATAGACATCCAGCGAGACGGGTGGAGGAGGTCCAATGACGGCCAAGAGGGCGAGGAAGGCCGTCGCGGAGGAGACGAGGCCGGCGCTCACGGTACGCAGGGTCAACATCATCAGCCGGCCAAAGATGTGATTCTTTTGCAGTTGGGTTTCTGCAGTTGGAGACGACCTGGGTCGGCGTTAGTGACCTAGGACTGGTTGGTTCTTGTTAATCCTAGACGCATTAATAAAGCATTTGCTAAGGTCATTAAGAACTAGCTTAAATACCTCACTATACCAGGAATCATTAGCATTAAACTAGTGTTGCAGAGTCACCACTAGGGTGGGAAAATAACATAGGAAAACGGCTCAAATATCTACGTTTAATACTTCCCTGTCCGGAGCGTATAAATACGTATCCCACGCGGTAAGTCGGTCTAAAGGGACCAGACTAATAGCTATTCTGGTCCTAGAGAAATCTTATAAGGCTATACAATAAACATAAGGGTATTACAATATACTCCCATAGGCAGAATAACGGATCTTAACCGTTATACGTCTAAATATTACTATATATAAAGAAATCACCCTAAAAAAAGTAAATAAGAACGTAAATAGTTATCTTTAAAGTAATAAGTATAAAAGAAATAATTATATAACGCTATATTAGGTTATAAATAGTTTAAAAAAACAGCTTTTTTTCTTTTTCTCTATAAATAACTTAGTTAAATTCGTAGCCTTTAATTAGCTAGTTAATAGTTAGGTTAGATACCTGTCTATCTTAATAATATTATTTCTTTTCTACTTAGTAAGAATCCTTTTTTTTTATTAATGATAATATTAACTAACGTATATACATAGTAAGTAGATAAACATAGTAAGTAAATTACTTTTCCGTTATTTTACACCTTTTCCCTTTATAATAACTTTCTTTGACGTACGACTATAAGTTCTTCCTTAAATAAAAGTCGTATTGTCCTTATACTTAAAGCTATTAAAAAAGACCTAAAACTATCCGTATAAAAAGCATTATCTATCTATAACGTCCCCTTCTTATCACTTAACTACCGACGGGTTTAATAAACACCACGATATAAAATATATATATATTTAATAAAAATGAGTTTAATAAAAGAATTTATAATTCTTAAATAAGTAATTAACCTAGTTAATTAAGGATTGCTACTATAACTTAAAAACGTATAAGCTATAGCCGATAATCTTCTTAAGGTACGTAATATAACGTATATTAGACCGTAATAGGTAGAAAACTTTATATAACGTTAACTATAACTAAAAACGTGCTTTTAACGTAGAATTGACTATTAAAGGGTATTAACTAAAGATCTTATAGTTATATAAGGCTAGTTTATAATTATATAAAATATAATTATAAAATATAAGATATAAGATTATAATATCTATAATTTTAATAAGACTAAATTCTTAATAGGAATACTATTATATATAACCTCTAACCGTTATAAAAGGCCCTATATAAAGTAGCCTAGTAATTATAAATAGGTTTCTATTATTTAAGGTATATATATAGATAGCTAGGCGCTATCTCTATGTATTATTATAAAGAGTAAATATTACCTTTTATTATAGTATATAAATAGCTAATTTCCCTTTAAATAGCGCGTCTATTTAAGTAAAAATAAATAAATTATAAATAAGATTAGTTATTACGACCTAATAAGTTATAAGTAAGGCAGCCCTACTAGGGATAAGGGCGGCACAGTATTTATATAGACAGAAACCTAAGGGCTAATAGATAACTCCCCGGATAGAAAGAACTATAGTACAGGTCACGTAAAGATAAGATAAGGATATGTCGGATATAGGAGGTATCTAAATAATCTAGCGGGATAGAATAGATATTTAGGATATCTAACATAGCTAACAGACACACCTAACAACGGGACTGTATATAGGATAGACTTTAGGACGTGTAAGGACAGCCTTCTATAGCTCTTTAGTAATTAACTTTATAATTTACTCTACTATAAGTAACTCTTAGATTATCCTTCTGTTATAAAGCTATATAAGCTACCTACGCCTATTAAGTATATAATTAATTACTATATACCTAACAGACCAGTAAGATTACTAATAAGTTAATAAGACTAAGTTACTATTATTTAAGTATTAACCTTAGCTACCTATTAGTAGAAAACACTACTATTAGATATCTAACTATAACACTTTAATTACTCCTGTTTAGTAAGTTAACCTTAATACTTACTTAACAGTATAAAATATGTTTATAAAAACTACTTATACTTTATCCTCCTCTAGAGTTAAAGGGAAGGCACCGGCTACCCCTAAGCCCTAAAGCCTTAACTAGGAGATAAAGAAGGCCGATTCTTCTAGCGATAAGGAAGATACTACCGTAGAGTTAGTTAAACAGCTTAAGCGTACTAATAAGGATATTACTAATATATAAGCTATATTTAATAAGAATGCTATAGCCCTTAAGTAGCTTTAAGCCTAAGCTTAACGAACTATAGAACTTAAAGCTAAAGTTTGTATACTCTAAGGCGTTACTAACATTATTAATACCCCTCTTAAAACTTAGGACAAACTTAAGCTTAATAACCCCTAAACGTTTAATAGAACCCTAGGACACCTTAAGGGATTCCTTACCTAGGTTAGAGCTTACTACTAGTTTTATAATATTAGTTTTATAGATAATACTAAAAAGGTTATTTATACCGCGTTATTTCTTAAGGGAAAAGCGTTAGCTTAGTTTAAACCTTACCTAATAGATTTTATAACTAAAGATTAAGAATAACTTAAACCTAAGACCTAAGAGATCTTTATTAGCTACTATAGATTTAAAAAGGCACTTTTATCCTTATTCTAGGATATAGATAAGAAGTAACAGACAGAGTAAGACCTCTTTAGCTTATAACAAACTAAGTCTGCCTTATACTATACTACTAAATTTAAAAGACTTTTAGCTAGACTAGATATTACTAATAAATCTAAGACCTTTATGTTTTACTAGGGACTAAAGGAAGAAGTTAAGGATAAACTTATTAAGATAATTACCCCCTTAGAGGAATTCTTAGACTATATTAAACTTATAATTTATATTAACACCTGTCTGTATAAACAAAGGAGAGAAAAAGGTAAAAATTAACGACCCTAAGCTAACACTAAGAAATAATATAACTAAGGCCTAAAGAACAAAAGGTAACTAGTTTATAATAAGGATAACCACGATAACCTTAGGGCAGGAAGGCCCTTAAAATATAAAAACTAAAGTACTGCCTACGGTTACTATAGTAGACCTATAGACCTAAGTACTACCTAAAAGGAACGCCCTTAAAAGCGTTACACTAAGAACGATAAGTACTATAACTATAGTAAAATAGGACACTATACCTATAAATATAAGAGTCCTAAGAAAGAAGAATTCTGTTTAGTACCTAAAAGAGCTAAAAACCTTAGTATAACATAGAAGACCCCCTATATATAACTTACTTAGACCGCTTACTATAATAATAACTACGCTACGCACTAAGACAGTAAGAAATAAGCAGGCTAGTACCCTAAAAAACTACCTATAAAGACTCTTACTATAGGATATAAGACAGGAGACTAGCCATACTTACTACTAAACGATAAGAATTATAACTTAAAGGAAACCCTTACGTAGAGACCTATTAAAGAGCTAAGAACTTAAAAACCCTAGCGACTTACCTTAGAACAGCGTCGTAAGTTAACCTAGAAAATATAAGGACTTATAGATTAAGAGAAAATCTAGGTAAATAATATCCCTTATAACCCCCTGTATTCTAAGGACCTAGTTTACGCTATAAACTAACTTACGACCCTAAGCTAGAACTAAAAAGCCTACAGACCTATTAATATAGATAAACATAATCTGTAATATATTTATAACTTATAGAATACGTGTATTATTAGGATCTAACGATTACTAAAGAAGCCTAAGTTAAGCCGAACTCTTTACGTAGTAATTTAACGTATTAGATAACGCCTAAACGCTTAAAATAACCTCTAAAAGTTAAAAAAAAAACAAGAAAGAGCTCTATAAGGAACTAAGAAAAGAATAAGAATAAGCGGTTAAAACCCTAGCAGTAAGTAGGAAGACCCCTAACTAAAAGATAGCTAGAAAGGCCTAAGAATAACTTAATAAGATACTATAAATCTAGGAATATTAAGCGTATACACCTTTTACGGTATACCTTAAATTATCTATCTCTAATACTACTAGAACTACTATTTCTACTATAGTACTAAAGGTAGCTATAGCTAGTAGCTAATAACTACTAGTACTACGATACTTTATCTTATACCTTAGAGGCTACTAGCTTAGATACTACTATAGAACCCTAAAGGACGCTTTAGAGGACCCTAAGTATTAACGATACCTTTAGTAAAGATAAAAAAGAAGACGATATCCCTTAAAGGATTATAAGGAAAACTATTTACCTTAATTAAGATAATTAATAGATTAAACTATATAGATTACGTACGTATTAAGCCGCTATACAGTCTATTACTTCTTTACGACTTAAAGACTATATAAATCTAAACCCTAAATATTATCTATACTAAACGATATTTTAGGCATAATGTATTTAAGACTACTGTATTAACTATATAGCATAGAAGTATAAACACTAGTTCTTTCTAAGAAGATATAGTACTAACGCTATCCTAGAAGTCTATCTAGACAGCTAGTTACTACTATAAGAATTTAAAAGCCTAAACAAACAGAACGTTATAACGTTTACGCCTAGCCTAACGTACCCTATAAAGTGCCTTAATAAGATAATTACTTACTAGGAAGATTACTAAATAGATAAATACAGACTGCACTACGTACCTAAGGCAGAGGCCTAGAGGTATAAGAAACAGGAACTTAAGAAGTAGGGAAAGGTTAAGGACAGACCTAGCCCCCTAAGACTTAAGATCGTAAGCCGTAAACAGTTAAAAAACAATAAACGCTAACTATAAAGGTGTTACAGGAGGTAAGAGAGAGAAAACTCCTTTACTTAACAGACATAAGTAATAATAAGCACCTACTAATTAAAGTAAGGATTAATAATTAGCCTATAATTATAATAGTTAATTCTAAAGCATAAGGAAACTTTATATTACTACGATAGGTAAATAGATAAAGAATACTATAGAGAAAAAAGAAACAAACATACTAACTATAAACCGTTAAAGGAGAAAAAGTTAAGTACAGTAGAGACACTATTAAATTAGAGACAGCATAACTCCCTATAGTTATCTATAACTATTAAGAATAACTTATTTTTAATATAATAAAGATTAGAGATAATAATATTATCCTAGGAATCCTATAGTTATAAAAATATAACCTAATAATAAATTAAAGAATAGGCTAACTTTAATAAGAAGACAATTTAGCTATAAGAAAACGTTATACGCCGTAACCCCTAAGTAAATCTAAGCGACTAAGATACGTTACTTATATTAGAAAGGTTAAACCTATAAAAGATAAGCGATTTAAGCCCTTTATTAACGATTAAAAGGAAGAAGAACGATTCTCTCCTATCCTAAAAGAATACCACAGGTATTAAAAGCTGTTTACTAAAGAATTAAAAACAGGCTTACTAAAGTATAGCTTATACGACCATAAGATACCGTTTAAAAAAGGCAAACACCTGAAGTTCTATAAGATATATAGACTAAACAAAACAGAGCAGGAGGCACTTAATAAGTACCTTACTAAGAACCTTTAAAAAGGTTATATCTAACTATTTATATCCCTAGCGGGATACCCTATCTTGTTTATACTAAAGAAGAATAGCAAACTACGACTTTATGTTAACTACCGATAACTTAACGATATTACTATTAAAAACTACTACCCCTTACCT